>NW_019091668.1:122198-181420 GCF_001949145.1 Acanthaster planci
TCTGGTCTTGTGATGGTCTTCACTACAACACCGGTTGGTGAATGATATTAGGAAGGAGTTACATTAAAATGTCACTTCAATCCATCAACTTACAAATTAATGGATTCCTTCTCAGCTTGTCACTCCCCTCTACCTTTAAAAAAAAGAGAAAAATAGGGTTGAACATTACAAAAATACCGAGAGAACCATTTCTGAAAATACCATTATACCTCCTTTGTGGTCTGCATTATTATCATCTTTCAAATTCCCCATCTTTCGTTTTTTTCCCCAACAAAAAACAGTAGATGGATTTATCTCTACAAGTACCTTTGAACATTTTTCTCAGCACCCCCGCTCCACAAAAGATACTCTTTTTAATTCTGAAATACAAAATGACTTTCACATTGAGGCATTGATTTCTGTTTTTGTTACTGTAAATATGATTGGAATCTAGACTGGACAAGCTTAGGCATCAGCTCTTACCACTCTACAACTTTGACCCCCAAGAAGGGGAAGACTGGGAAACGGAACTCTTGACAGATCCTAGGTCAAGTAGTCAGCCGTCACACAGCACAACAAAGGTGGGTGAACTTTATTCTATCAATGCCTGGCCATAATTATAAGACATTCGCTCAACCCATTTTACAACTCCAGTGAAATACATACTATCCAGTCACATTCAGTGTTTTTATTGCACAACACTGTGGACTTCTTTTAGAACACAGCCCTCAAATTGCTCAAATTTGCCAGATACATGTATATACAAATATTTTCTGAAATCAGTATTTTCATACATGTAGCTGATAATAAAGCTACCGGTAGATTGACTTTGGAAGTCCCTAACATTTAATAATATATTAAATGCTCATTATCACACATGTAGAGATACAAATGTCAACATGGTTAATTTGTTATTACCTACATGTATGCTGATGTTTTTCATGTGTGCATACATGTATTTATAAAAATGCAGGAATTAAATTTCCATCAAATTGGACAAAATATCTTTATCCCGACAGTTAAACCATTTTTTGTGTTAATCCAAGCATCATTGCCCCAAGCCATCTGTCATGGTCTCAAAAGTATCCCCAATATACCCCCAAGATTTTGGATGATTGATGGTAATAAGATTGAAGCCTCCAGCAGGGATGTCCAGCCACATTTGCAGACAAGATATCACTCAGTAGCTGCTACAATCTGGCTTCTGACCAGACTAAACTTATTATAATGATACAATTAATGCCACATATTGTCCAAGTGCAGAGAGGTTGTACTCTCTTTATGTCAATATTCCACACCATTCATTTAATGTTAGGATCTAGTCTTACTGCAATGGTTGAGGACAGTTCTCCTTCCAAGATTGTGTGAAAAGAAAGATTGCTGTAGTAGATATTTTTAAAAAGCATGAGATGATAGACTTGTATCACAGGATTAAAGAAATATTTTGTGGCTATTTTCAATTGAAAAGTCCCCTTTTTGCAGTTATACACATACATGTACATTTTACATATAATTACATGCACTTATCTTCAAGTGTCTTATTCTTATCTGCATTTTGTTTTATTTTTTTATTTTTTAAGTAATGTTGTAATGTAAAGTTTAATTGATATAATTGTTAATCATTATGTGAATTTGAATTGTTTTTGGCCTTTGGCCACTGTGATTCAAATTTAATAAACTATATATAAAAAAAAATAAACAAAAAGTGTCCTCTGTCAATTCAAATAAAGCAGAAATTAGCAGATAAATGATCAATTGTTTGAAATCAAAATGCCTACTGCGTTAGTTTCTGTCTTTTTTCACACCAAAACTCATTGAAGTGTTTAGGTTCAGAAATGTTTTTGTTTACATGTACATTATTTGAAAAACTGTCAATTTGGGGTGTTTGTTGTGAGCTGAGTTTCCAGGCCTGTGCCATCAAATACCATCTTTACCAGACTGAATGTATTTAATGCAGTAATGCTTTGCTGTACAAATCAGAGTAAATGTACACACATAATGGAACTACATTTGTAATCATGGTGCTAATTCCTCTTTCCCAACTATTACATGCATTGTATCACTGTTTGAGCTTCAGTGCCTCTGCACATTGTGAGATCAATTAGCATTTTCATTTTCCATAGAAAACCCCATTCCTCCTTTTTCTGGGAACTCTCCATAATCTTGAAATAAACATCTTAATTTCAGTGGCACATCCTTTATATTTCAGTTTTTTGAGATATTATGTACTACATATATAGTGACTGGGATCTGCCTCCCTGAATCCTGCAAAATTCTTCCTCAATCCTGCAAAATTCTTCCTCAATTCTGGTGGATTTTAAAGGATCTAGAGGGTTAGATGTTAATTGACCTGTTTCTATTAGAAGCCACCTACATGTATTTGTGAACTTATTGCTCATCACCTGATTATTTTCTTTGATATTTTATGTTCTTTTCTTAGCCAAAGTCCACAACTGCTATTGCCGAGATACCAAAGTTACGCTTCTCACCTGACACCGTGGATGTCTAAAAACACATTGTAAAAGTACCTGTCATGGATATCATCCCTGAGCCAACTTGGCACATGTATGTTCCAGCGAATAGTACTAACAAATCAATATGTGTATAAGATGTACTGATTACTTGAGCTATCATTTTTTATCACATTGTCTATGATCAGTAGGCTTGCCTGATAATAAAGTAGCACTTTGTGTATAAAATGAAAACAAATACTGTCTTTGACAGGCAGATGTTGAGAACTTTGACTTCAATAAGCAAGGGACCTAACAAATGGACAAATCTTTCCAAATACAAATACTTGCATGAACTGTGTACCTTTAGCTTCTATTTTGACATTTACCCCATTAGTTTCCTTTATTTTGTGTTTTTAGGACAGTTTTAAACAAATTTTATATGACTACTACCACCTGACCACTCTGTAAATTTCTTGGTAAAATGTGAAAACTGTTTTCCCCCATGTATAGGAGTCTTGCCATTTGTAATCTAGATGTAGATGTAAAACAGTGCAATGTAAAAATGCATGCTGAGAATGGCTGCGTATTTAATTCATACACCTACATGTTTAAGTGTGCTGTGTTGGATATGTGTTCCACATTTACTTTTCAAGGTTTGCAATTCCTTGAAAATATTGTCTTTGTGCTACCTACCCTTTCTTATACACATGTATGTACGTATGTCTTTTCAGTCAAAATTATACATGTACATGTATGTATGTACTTTTATTTATTGATGTTGTATTCTATCAATGTATAGTATTCAATAAATTGTTGAATATCATACTCAATTATAGTTACTTTATAAATGTACAATCTGGATTTTTCATGTTATTGTGTGGTTAAAGCACTTTAAACTATTTTTACCTGTAACTGTTGTTATTAATCTGTTTCACCCATTGATCAAGTGTATAGTTACTTTTTAACAGTACAAAGCTAAGAAGAATTTGTAAAATCTGTTTTGCATGATGAGCAACAAAGTTAGCGATGCTTACGTGTATAGAGCTGCAAGTTTGTTTTCCTTTTAGCCGGATGCATTGTGTAAACACAGACATCTCAAAGATCATGGACAGTCTTCAGTGCATCAAGGCCTTAAACTTTACCTAGGATTTATCTAATGATGACAGCCATGAAATACAATACATGCACCTTGATTGTTATGCTTGTAAGGAATGACCTTCATGTACTTTAATAAGTAAGGTACATAGTAGTGTTGCAGACTGTCACTTCACAATTTGCTAAATGGCAAATACCGGTACATGTACACTTTGGTTATAATCCTAAGCGAGTGGCAAAAACACTGCATAAAAAAGCAGTTGGTTGAAAGGATGTACATTTAGCTAAAATGCTGGCTGTTATTTAGAATTGTTAGCTGGGAATCCTGGATGGCTTCAGGCTGTGTAATGGTAGCTCACATTATAAAAAAAAAAGTGATTATAAAGACGAACAAAGAAATTGACTGGAGCTGGATTTGAACCTGCAACCTCTGAAACATCGTACCAGTGCTCTATCAACTGAGCTACCCAGGCCTATGTTGGTGGCTCTTCCCAATTGTCAATGTCTCTGTTCAGGGGGTGCTGGCCAGGAGCCATTTAACCTGAAACACCACGTAGCCAGGGATCACACCCCAATTACACACGATACAACCTGGGAAGTGGTGAAGAGGGATCATTCAAAGAGGATACAGCTTTTTGAACATAAATAGCACTGGTACGGTGTTCCAGAGGCCGCAAGTTCAAATCCCTCTCCAGTCAATTTCTTTGTTCATCTTTATAATTGTTCATAAGCACCTAGTCAGTTTCCCGATATGAATTGTTTCATGATCTATAAAAAAAAGTGTAACAGTTCATGAAATTCCAAAGTAGCATCAAAGTCTGTGTCAAGTGCTAAGCCTTTGAAGGACGTACAATGTAAGAATTTTTTTTCCAATTCTTGCCTCTGTAGGTAGCAGTGAATCCTCTCTTTTTTATGCAAATATTCAAAACTTGTCTACTGAAGTCAAGGATTAAGCACAACAAACTCCCTGTTGAAGAGTTAATGCTAATTTATTCACCCTGATAAATTACAGCCTCAAATATAGCACCAACTACTAAAATGTGTGTAATGATTTTTTCTCCTTCCATTATGTACTGGTACTTTGCTTGAAATGGTGTTACATGTACTGTGCATTGTAAAGAAAAGGGTGCTTATTTTGAAAACCTCATCCTTGATAACTTCATCGCAAGTGTAGAAATCTGCTAAATTATTCTGTAACTAGTTAGAATAATGTAGTAGATACCGCCAAACACACTTGTCTATCCATGCATCACTGCATTAGCTTTTCTGGTTTTAATTTTTAAAGTTGCAGTTCATTTTAATTTGTACTGAAATGCAACTTGCATGTTGTGGTCACAGAAGATTTTTTGAAAATAGGAAATTGCTCTCACCAACAGCATGGAACTTTGACAGATTTTTGGTTTTAAAATCTGGATACAATTTGGAAATAATTTACGTGTATTTACTGCAATGCATATAAAAGAACCAAAGCATTTACAGGGTTTACTTGTGCAGGAATATAGCATTTAATTACATGTAAAACACCAAATAAACAGGGCATGCAAAAAACAACCACACTTGTAAATTTTTGTTTTAATGAAATATAAACAAGTGCATTAAATTTAATTGCTTGCAACTTTTTTCCTTCATTTAATAGTGTTGAGATATGGTAGGTTATAATTCAGATAACTGCCAATGCGTGCAAAATGTGCAATATCACTACTTTATGCGGCAAAAATGTCATATTTATGAATATGTGTTGGAAGACATGAAAATGAAATAAAATTCCTGATAATTCCAGAGAGCAAGTCAACATATATATACCAGTATTTGTATTTTGCAGTACCTGGCCTGAAGTATTTTCATTTATGTACAATACATGTACATGTATATACAAAATACAAAACAAATTTATGTAAGCTGTTCCTTTCCGGGTTTTCATGCACTACATGCATTTATTAGCATTTCAAGTCATTTGTTCTTAAGTATCATTGGCTACCTGGGGAGAGCCATTTCTGAACAATTGCTTTGCTTTAGAGTAAACTAAATCCGGCCTGTGGCTCCCAGTTGCGTTAAAGCTCTTGACTAGCTTCAGTTGTTAGACCCTCACTTGACAGACTACATCTCAAAATCTTTCCCATCAACGTCAATACTATGAGACAAAAGCTGATATTTTCAATTAGTTTTAGCATAAAGTCACCTGATTCTGGATAAATAGAGCAACAAAATAGGTGAAGCCCAGGTTCGGAAAACCATCTCATCGGTCTAGGCTGGTCATCAGTTGCCTTAAAATCTTGAGACAGAAATGCAGTGGATTGTGTGTGACCTTCAATGATGTATAGCAGTTCTGACTCTGCAGTGATATAAATCTTGTCAACACTGGAATGGAATCAGAGTTCACAATTACCTATAATGACTGCGTACTACTGGGAACACGCACTGGAAGTTTTTACAGACTTATTGTCCAGTGAGAGCAGATTTTCAGCCTGTGTTCTTGCCTTCCCTCAGTTGTTGCAGTTATTGGATAGATTGTTGCTCATCAGAGCACATTGGAGGCCCAAAGCATGCTCAGAAGGGACGAACAGCACCCTTTGGCTCACCATTCCTCAAACAGAGAAACACAAATATTTCTGCAGCTTTGCCAAAAACAAAGTCGATAATCTTCTAGTTGCTACACCTTTGTTTCCATTTCATACATGTCAATTAATTCAGCCACAATTTCTTGGACCTTTTCCTCATTGAGTTCCTCGCTGAACACCTGTGGGGTGAAGCAAGACAAAAGAAAGTAGGGGAGGCTGACCCTTTACTTTCCAAAGATATTCAATACAACTTCCCTACAAAAAGAAAGATCACATCAGTGATATATGTTGCTTTGCATTTGTATTTCCTGAAAACAAAAACATTTTTCGTGAAAGCAGATTACTTGCAAGAATATCCCGTGATGTTATACTGCTATTCCTAGTTTTAACTTGGCCAAGTTCATGGCTTAACTACCTGCCACCATTTCTTCTTTGCCTGATCCTCTTGATGAGGCATGTTGACACCATAGCACTGCATTGCAAAGTAGATCACTGCTACAGCCAAATGTTGCGGTTTGACACGGATGCAAATGCTACCATGGTAACAGTCACCCAACATGGCCCATGCCATCCGACATATAGGTGTCTTGCTCCACATGTTCTGATCCATCCAGTCCTGCAGTGACTTCAGGTAGTGTACCATGTACTTGTGAGGAAGGGTGACCTGTGTTGATGGGAGTCATTGAAATATAAAGAAATGTCAAATTGTTCCATTGTCAATGCTTGATTGAGTGAAAAACAGACAAAAATAGGCAACAAAGAACTAATTGTATTCTACCCTTTGAATAGCAAATTACAGATATGAGGTGAGATCTCAAACACAAAACTCAGTTCTGTAACAAAGACATCAAATACCCCTTTTAACATCAAAGTTCCATCAATGCTTGTACCTTAGGGTTAAACTTGAGCATACGAATAAGCAGCAGTTCACAGTTTATTACACTCTCTCTCAGGTCCCAGTATTTCTTGCCTACTTCAAGTGGTGCCTCCTCTCTATGGAGAATTCTAAAAATCAACCAAATTGATATTGAAAAATAAGTTTAATAACATTTGAAAACCATTTTTAGGAGGCAGATTCCCATTTCCACTTAATCGAAAAAGACTAAACTTAAGCCAAGGCTGTGTCAATTCTATGCATAAACTAATGTTTGAAGCTTCATTTAGAAAAGTTCTTTGGGTTTAACAGACCTGTAGCACACATTAATAATGTCCCTTAGTTTCACGTGTTGTTCTTCCACCTTGGTTGCCAAGTATATAGCAGCTGCCCCCACAAGGTATGCATCATAGTTCCGCACATCACACACAGAAAAGAAACGATAGTACATAGTGCAGGCTGAGGCAACAGTAACTGACTGTAAGTGAAGTTTGATGCCAGCTTCCATCATGTACTGTGCTACCCTGAAATGGGCCTTGGCAATAGCTGGGTCTGAAGGAGAAACTTCTGATGATGAGGTGGTTGCCATGGTAACTGTTGCCATTAACAATGATGATGGCATCCACAAGCTCTCAGGTGACTTCTCTCATCATGTACACATATTGTTTTGGGAAAGAACACTTGTGCATCCAAGCTTAACTGACACAAAACAGCCAACCCTGCATCAAGAATGAAAAAACAGTCTGAAACTAAGATGAAAAAAGTAGGTCAACTGTTCAAAGATCAAGTCTATCCGGGTCATTTTACACATGAAAGCAAAACCAAAGCGAATTTGACAACACAAAAGATTTGAAGCAAAACCTGTTTTCAGAAATTCATTACTGTACATTATAAACAATACATTATAATCAATATAATAGCTTCTCCTACTTCTTTCTGTACGAGTATATCCAGCCACAATTTAGCATGATTTAAGAGATCAACAATACTTCTTACGATGTTGAAAATTTGTGTTCCTTTTAAATTTTTTAATGAATAATTTACTTTTTGAATCACTTTAAGATTTCTGTCACTTTTCATTTCAATCTGCTTGAAACAAGCCTCTAGAGTGCAATTTTCTCATTTAAAACAAAAGAAAATTTTCCTTCCTCTTCATGAAGCTTGGATTCAACTTAGTCAGATTCGGAAAATAGGCCTAATACAGTGTATTTAAATATTTGATCAAATATTCGGTTATTAGGCACAGCCATACACATCAAGTATGAACTTACCACAAAGATGCCAAAAATGAGAAAAATTTGTTATCATAATGTAAAATCATAAAGAAGAAAATTCCACATATGATGGATGGGTGTCACTGACATTTCCCTGATTATCACGGATATCAGCCATCACTCAGAAAGCGATAACAAACATTTAACATGATTGATAACAAGACCTAAAAAGACTAATTTAGCTAGGGAAATAATGAATTATTTACTTAGAAAACTATTTTTAGACCAGTCTCATGGGTTTGTGCACAGTGTTTCAAATTTGATAGTCGGTTGCGGAACTCTAACAGCTTTTATAGCACTTTTTATTTTATGGCCGAAAAACATGAAAGATTGCCTCTCTTGCCTCTCAAATAGTCGGATACCCAACAGTCAGGGACATTGGCAATTCCAAAATCAAGACCAAAAGCAGGGCCTAGACTAATATCAGCAGCGTGCAATCGATCTAGAGTAAAATCTCTCACATGATGTCCATTTTGCCGCTGATAATGCTGGATTCATAAGAAACAGAGGAAAGCTCTTCGTGATGAATTATTGTGAGTACTGATCATGTTACTGTTGGGCTCTTTTCTGCACGTTGTAGTGAAAAAAAAGATACTTTTGTTTCGGTGCGGGAACTAACGGGATTTCATTGCACATACATTGTAGATATATTATGCGTTATGTTATATTATGTGTACGTGTTACTTCGTAGAGGGCGCGATTTTATTCGACTTTGGCACGCATGCAGCGCATGGAGGGACCCTGGCTTTTTTTTCACACTGATCTAAATGGATCTCGGTCAGTGCATGGAGGTAGGAAGGTCAGGAATCCCATTAGGCGGGTTTTGGTGTTCGTAAACTATAAAATATGGACTGATAATGCAATGGATATGATGTACACAAACCATTGATTTCATGGGAATGGCATTGAGGTAATGTTTGTAGGACCATTCTACCTCCATGGTAGGACTACATGTATACTACCCATGTGCTTGTTGCTTGATGCAGGTTGTGGTACTCCCTTACCACCAGAACTGTGGGGTCCGACGTCTGCTCCTCTCCCACGAACCCCACAGAAAAAGAGCCTTTGCATGACGTTTAACAGGGCATGAACAGCAATCCCATTCGAGTTGTGTACCCATAGAAATGTTGCTTCATTTCCCCCAACAGTTTTATGTACGCCATGGCTGTTGTTACGGCAGCTGTAACGCATCTCCCATCTTCTATCGTTACGGCACTGCAACTGTGCAAGCAGGCCAACTTAAGCACAGATTTCGGACTTTATTTCCCTTTAAAAAATCCTCCAAAGCCTCCAATGAAAAAAGAAAAAGATTCCTGCTCAGGCCTATACAATTAGAAACCAACTTAAAACATGAAATTTAGGCCAAAAAAAATTAAAATGGTCCAAGCATGGATTCAAACTCACACACCAGTGGTTCCAACCTTCCACCTTGACCACTCGGCCACAAGCGTTCAGTGATCCAGGTAATTTTAAAATATATAAACTGTTATATAGATCAGCCACGTCATCGTACTTGTGCAGTTCAGTGCCGTAACGATAGCAAATGGGAATTGCGTTATGGCTGTCGTAATGATAGCCACTTTGGTTTATGTAAAATAGCTTAGATGCCTTTGTTTTGAGTGCCAAGAAAAAAAAAGGGCCAAAACCATGCCGTTTTCAAAAAAAAGGTGCAAATATTTCCTTTTCAACTGATTGTACAGACAATCAAGGATTGGAATAATCTCCCATCAAATATTGTTGAATCTGGAAAAACATCACATGCAACTTTTAGAGCTGAAATTGTAAAATTGTTTAGTGGTTGTAAATAAGCTACTGAAGACACGTCTAGCTCCGCGCCCCAAACTAACCCATAAGTTGGTGTGGTGTTTCCTGATGGAGGCTTTGCCAGCTATATGATTCAGATTCAGTTAGGGATACCCAAAGTAAATGAATACATATCAAAAATGAAAAACAAAAAATGACATGTTATTGTTTCTATATATATTTTAGATTAATTAAGCAAGCAGCAAGACTACATCGGAATTCACCATGTCCCTCTATGATGGATTAGGGGTTGACACTTCCCCTAAGAAAGATACTACACCTGACACCAAGAAACCAGATGTTTGTAAGTACAACAGCAGTTGTTGGGCATAAAAGTTACAGATCCCATAAATGGTGTCTTCCAATACAAGCATTTCTGCATGTGTTTGAGTCTGTAAAACTACTCTTGTGGGCAAACAAGGCTCAAGTTTTGTTGAAATGAAAATTGTTACTATGTGGAAAAACTGAATATGATTTTACTGTAGGTTTGATCATATAACGGTAATAATGTTCATTTGTTGTTATTACTAGCGGGATGGTCGGCAGGAATCCGCATGATGCAATCTCATCTCCGTATGAAGAAGGCTTCACTCACTGAGGCCCAGCGGAAGATCAGAGCTGCCACGTTGGCTCCTGTGATTGACTTAAAAAAAGGAGCCAGTGGGTCTGAGGAAGGAACACAGTTGACCCCTCCCCCTCCATCCCCACCAAGACCATCCTTTATACCAGTGAAGCCAGTAAGTCCAGATATTTGGTCATTTGGTCAAATCTAAACGGTTGTGCTTTAGCATGCTTGAGTAGTCAGAAGGCTGAGTGGTGTTTTCAGTCCAAAAGATTTCAGTTTTTAAAATTATTCAGTTGAGGATGAAATTTATTATTTTTTATTTATGTGGCAATTCTGTGCTGTTTTCTTTCATTTTGAATCAATTAATATACCAGTATCCTTAAGCAGTGAAGGAGACTTTTATTTTCAGAAACCTATTCCATGATTTCACTTTCGTGCTTTTCACCCTAAAAAGACCTCAGCAAGTCTTTTCAATGTTTTATTACAGAGTTCTACCAAGGCTTCTCAGCCTGCTTTCATTGAAGCCATGCCACTCGCCGCTGACGTTGAGAATGAGTATGATCCCGCCTTCCCCAATGAATATGACAAGATAGTCAGGAAGATGCGTGATAAAGTGATGCAAGAGATGATTCGCGTGGAGCGACAGAGGGACGGTGACAGCTACAGGTGAACCAAATATCCTAGAAAATGAAAGCTTTCATAGTAGGTTGATAATTACCACACTACATTTACTTTAACCATTTGTTTGGAGTATCAAGGTGCATCATTGATTATATCAGTGCAAGTATTTTGTCCAGGAACTGTTTGTGATCAAGATGCTGTTACTTTTTGTTATCCACTCCAAGCAGGAATAAGAGAGGACATCTATTTCAAGGACGGATTTGCGCCAGGGAGATTTAAATTAATTTTGGATTTTTTACCACAAGCGTAGTTGGGTGGGACTCAAACCCACGACCTCCTGCTTACTAGTGCAGACGTCTGAACCACTTGACCACCGAGCTTGCCAGTGTCGGCTGGCTGGTTTGAGTCCCACCTGAGTATGCTTGTGGTTTTTCACAAGCCTTCGGGGGCACACACAGAGTATACAGTGTTCAAATACACGTCGGGCAAGGCAAACATCCAAAATTAAGAGAGGGCATGTTTTTACAAAGCAGTGATGGTGAGAACTCATTACATGCATACATAGATTCATTCACATTTGGGGTATGACACAATGAGTACATGTACATGGGACTAATTTCGATCTGAATGTATGGTCAGCTGGCTCATAATCCCAGTTGAAACACTTCCCATAAGCCCTCTCCTTCTTTGTTATTGGGGGTACATTTCAACTCAGGGCAGATTGAACCATTACCCTCCCAGATCCTCCAAAATCCAACACAAGGTAGCTTTAGAGGGCAGAACTCACCTGAGGTTACTTTACATATTACTTGATGTTCCTCATAAATTTAAGATCAAGGATTGGTTTCCTATACAAAGTAGGATTTAGGACAATTAAGGAAAGTTCTAAGAACCAATCCATGGTTTTTTAGGTATGTGTTGCTTACAAGTTTGAAGTTTCTTTGTTTTCACAGAGGTCGGGATCGTGACAGGGATCGTGACAGAGATCGTGACCGAGACCGTGACAGAGACCGTGACAGAGATCGTGACAGAGACCGTGACCGAGGCAGGGACAGGGATCGAGACAGAGACAGAGATAGAGACAGGGATCGTAGGAGAGACAGGGACAGAGACAGGGATCGAGAGAGATCCCCGCCAAGGGGATTCTCACGCAGGCCAGATGATGAGGAAGAAGAGGAGAGAGACAGGTTAAGGCGAAAAGGTAGAAGGACTATTCATAATTTCATAGCTAGTTTTATTTGTATGTATATCTGTCTTTCTATTAAAGTAGTTATTTTTGTGGCTGTGTTTCTTTGTTCACTTGTGAATTGATGTCTTATTGGCAGGGGGCAGCGGGGCTGCCATAGCACCACCTTCTTCGCTGATTAACGAAGACAAGACAAATCCAGAAGAACCTTGTAAGTATAAATGTACAAAAAATTAAGTTGAATGGATTAAGACGGAGAGGATAGAGAAAAATCTTGCTTTTAGTTAAGGAACTGATCAAAAGAAGCTGACAAATGAGAGGTTTTTGGTGAAATTCTGTAGAAATTAATTTTGGAAAACCTTAAGTGTGGCATTCAACCATAATTTTTTTTTAGTTAGGAGGAAAGTTAGTTGTAAACGTGTTAGTGTCTTAGTTTTTCCTTCATAGGGGAGTTGTTTTTTAAAAAATCAAGTTGTCTGTGGGAGTTGTAATTGGACATCAACGCGAAACAAAGTTCCAGAACTGTAACTATTAGACTCGATATATTAGACTTGATTTTGATGGATCATTGTCATAGCCAATGTGTTATTTTCATCTTCATTTTTCCATTGTATAATTTTCCAGTTAAATACATACACAGTTAAGATAACTAACTCCACATGCGATAGTTCTCATTGCATTTCCAATGATTAAATAAAGCCCTTGTCCAAGACATCTGTTCATAAGTTCATATTAATTACCAAGATGTATAAAATTTGAGCATTTCTAAAAGATAACTTTTTTAGGGGACCCTGTCATCATTTCTGTGTAATTGTACATGTATTTTGGGGGGTTTATTTATCCAGTTACATCACCTGCGGCCCCAACCAAGCGTCCTTATGCTGACATCGTAAAAGGGAAGAAAGAAGGTGCCTATGAGCAAGACCCAGAAAGATCTCAGACTCCTCCATTATCAGAGAGCTCCGAGGAATTCAGTCGACCTCTGGGTCCCCCTCCAGCTACTACCAAGGGTGGTGGGTTCCAGGTTCCAGTTGGTATGGGGTAAGTAATCAGGCCTGCTAAGGGAGGTTCAAGGTGTCTATAGGTGTCTATGTGCTGACATTTAGGTGTTTATGGGATAAGTAGGCCAGCCGTTGCAAAAGGAGGTAAGTTCCAGATGCCAGTGGGTGTATAGTCCAGCCATTGTCAAGGGCTTCTAGGTGGATCTTGGTTTGTAGCATATTCAATTCCATATTTAGACCTGTCGATGAATAAATGTCATTGCATATTTAGTGCCGTCATGTTCGATCTCTTTCTGACTTGCAGTTCCAACTCTGTAGCAGCCAAGATTATGGCTAAATATGGTTTCCAGGAGGGTAGAGGGTTAGGAAAGTCTGAACAAGGAATCAGTACAGCATTACAGGTGGAGAAGACAAGCAAAAGAGGAGGCAAGATCATCGAGAGAAAAACAGGTGAGTTGATAAACTTGTCCTGGTCCTACCACCACCACCACCAGACTAGTTGACATATGATGACTTATGACAACTAGTGCTGGTATAATTGCAATTCTAGCACAGTATCAACTAAAACCAACTAGTGCTTTCAATCATGATTGTTTTGATATACATATTTGAATCCTAATTTATGACCTTTGTATATTCCCCCCATCTTTCCTCTTTGTCCCCCTTTTATAGATTCCCCACCTGTGATGGCTCCCCCTCCTGGGCCAAACCTCCCTGTTCCAGGGCTTGCTGGTCCTGGAATACCAGCTGTACCATCAGCCAAACCTGACATCAAATCAGTCATGAAGAACCCTACCAAAGTTGTGCTGCTCATGGTGAGTAACAAACAGGTGTAAAGTTACACCACTAGTGTCTGGAAATGTCTCCAAAATTCTTGCTCAACATCTGGAATGTGGTTTTGCAGTTTCTCAAGTTGAATTGCACCAGTAGAGCCAAATGTTCAAATTGGAAATACCCACTTCTCATAAGCTGTACTCATTTTGATAGCTTTGTGTTACCATTTAGTATGGGTAATATTTCCAGTCTATTGTTCCAAACTCAAGTTTTTACAAAATGCTTAAAAGTCCCTTAAAAAAATATATCAGCAGGAATTACTTTGCCGTAGTTTTAACTTTTAATAACTCAAACTTTCATCAATCATTGTTTGTGTTTTCATTTGTAATATTCAGAATATGGTGGGGCCAGGGGAAGTAGATGATGACCTACAACCTGAGACTGCAGAAGAGTGTGCCAAATATGGCGAAGTAATCAAAGTTGTCATATATGAGGTAAGAAACATGACTTGTATCTAAACCTTGGTCACTGAAATGTACAGCAGGAACTGTCAAACAGCAAGATTTGTTGCTGAATACGACTCTTTGATTTCATTGGCTTCACTTTGCCTGGGTGCAAAAGGTGCATATCGTAAGTCCGACGCCTCATAGGTTTGACGCTTCAAAAGTCCGAATTTCGGACTTATGAGGCATCGGAATGACGAGACGTTGGATTCATGGGCAATTTTTTTTCCAGCCTCAAAGTTCCAACGCCTCAAAGATTTGACGCCTCATAAATCCGACGTCGGACCAACGAGGTTTGGGACTCAATATGAGGCATCAGTGCGATTGACTGTGAAATGTGGAGGAGTGTGGGCCTACGCGACGCGTTGATTCAACTTTGTTCCCAACTCGTGCCCACGGTACCAACCCTGTTAGGAAAACTAAATCAAGCAGACTACCTGCACAGTTCGCACACTGGTCCAGTATTTGTTTAATCCAAATACCACTACATGTAAGAATGATGTATGATACTTCGTTAAATATAAAAAGCATTTTTTCGACTGTAATACTTTTGAAATCTTAAAAATGTTTGTATGTGTCATAAATAGTACACCGTACTTGCACTGGGAGCTAGTCCTTTTCCTAGTGCCATCTTCACACGCTCATAACAAGTGTCAAATCAAACATCTGACTTTCAAGGTGTCAGATTTTTTATGGAATCGAAGTAGTATGCCATTGGCCGAAAAAAACCGTTGGAATTTTTAAATGCATTTGGGGCGTTTGTTTGTCAAATGCTTTTTTCGGACTTATGAGGCATCAGAATTATGAGGCCTCGGACTTACAAGTTGATAGGTACATGTACCTGTACAGTGGATGATTACTGTGTGATTGTTATTGTAACTTGTGGGTCTGGAAATGCCTGTATGGACCTGTGCGAGATTGTCACAGTTTGTTTGGAAGTGCATAGTCATGTAACAGATCTTGCTTTTCATGATTGAAAGTTGGACACAAGCATCAATCAAACTTGCCATGATCTCTTCCTCTCAAATCTCTTATTGTCTTAAGACTCTAAAACAGTAGTTGATTTTGTACTTTATCAGGAACCCAGTAGTGCTGATGATAGTGCCGTTCGGATATTTGTTGAGTTCCAGCGAATTGAAGCAGCTATTAAAGGTGATAATTGCCACTTTTATGTTTAATTAATGATTGCTGGCAAAAGAGTGATCTCTAGTGATAAAAAAGGCCAAAAGTGAGATTTGATATGATTTTTCAGTTGGATTTAGAGGAATTTATGTTTGCTTTGACCTCGACATGTGTAGACAACAGTCATTTAGTTTATATCAATATCATGTTTTGTTTTCATCCTATAAATCAAATTGTTTTGTTTCCTACAGCTGTTGTCGACCTAAATGGGAGATATTTTGGAGGAAGACAGGTCAGGGCAAGTTTCTACGATGTTGACAAATTCCAGCGATTTGAGTTAAATGCCTTGGAATAACCAGACTACTTGCACTAAGATTCAACTTCTGTTTGAAATCTCTTGACAATGGAAGACATCTGAGCTTCTTGGTAGGCTCAACTTTTTATAAATAAATTTTCACCGCTTACAATGGCTGCTTGGCTTTCAAGTAATCCAAACATTATCCTATCATGAGGGTTCCTCAAGTTTTAAAACATGAACTTATACTGAAAATGAAATATGTACATGTAAGCCTATACCAATTTAGTTTTTGCATAAAAATGTGTGAATGTTGTGAAAAAAGTGAAGTTAGCATTTGTGTTGGCTAGGAGAGAAGGAAAAACAAATACGAACTGCCCCTCTTATAGTGTAGACCATAACTGAAAAGACTCTATTCATTCTGCCTCGGAGAATACTCTGGTCAGTGTCCATATGTACGCTCTTGTGACCCTTCACAAGGATTCCACACAAAAAGCTGATTACATTTACATCAAAAACAAGTAGATAATTACAATCATGTTGTTTACATAAGGACACTTTGGGAAAATAGGTTGGTCAAGGATCTTGCAATTAACACACAACCCAGAAGTCAAAGTACTCCTTTCTCATTCATATTTATGAGATCGTGAGCACAATTTTTGAGCCAAGCCAGCCATTAATTGCTGTTATCTATAATACACTTAGCCCTTTGTGAAGTTGTAGGGCTATGTCACCCTAAGTCCTGCAGAACTGTTCAAAACCTTTCGGTTTTTTTAAGCATCTGGAATTGTAAGGAAGGAAAAATTATGACTGTTGCATTGCTATGATTGCTACGCCCAGCATGAGTGTCTTCGCGTGTTGCCTAGTGATGAGGTACACATTCTCAGCCAGTATGCACTGTCTATTAGGGTAGTACATGTATCCCATTTTGCTGTGCAAAAGAATAACATGTCTGCCACCTTTACACCTGACCACTTTATCAGTGTACATGTACATTGTTGTATGTTGTTTTTTCAGGCATGAAACCAAGTCAATTCAATCTTAAGAGACTTAGGCACAGTGAGAATAGTTCAAGAGGTCTGTCAGTTTTGTTTACAACACAGTGGTTATTTGTAAAGGTTTGGAATGTGTCGGTAAGATCATAGTCCATAAAGAGCCTTCACTGTGAAGAGAAACAAACACTGAATAGATCGTAGCAAGAAGCTCCAAAGTTGTAACAAGTGTAAATGTAGTTGTGCAGTTAGGTGCTGTGGCCATTGTTTGTGTAGATATGAAGGCGTATCTGAAAACATGGTAGGGTGCAAAAATGGGGGTGAGACTGTTTGAAAATCTCTTCCTCAAAGATTTAATTTAGGACATAATTATCCATATTTGAAGTGAGGGGTTTATGAATTCACGCTTTCACCAAGTCATTATGGGGGGGTGAGGGTTAGCCATTTGGTACCATATCAAATACATTTTTCAACATTTGCAAGCGTATGGGATTAAATTTTTCCATTGATCATGTTGATAACTCTTGTTTTCATTATCTTTTTTATTTCCATGTAAAATATACTTTGGAAATAAAACAATTGAAACTGTACGTAATTGTTGTCAACATGATTTTATTCATTTAATACCATTAAACTGGAGGCCATTTATTTTAAAGCTGCCCTAAAATAATAATCACTACCTGTCAGCAATTTCCAAATGTGACAAATTTCGAAACTCATGTATTTACAAAGTTGTTTTGATAAGTTACCCAATGAAATCCTGGCTGCCATGTTACTGACAGCTCAGTTTCTTTGCAGTAGATTTGGAAGTCTGTGATTGGCTAGTTCAATCCAATCTTGAAAGCAAGTCACTGAAACAGCCAGTATATAAAAACTTCTTGTCCAATCACTCCAAAGTATCATGTAGGTGCTACAGGTTCTTGGCTTTGTGTCTCTGGTATCACATCACCTTCTTGGGGCGACTTTGATGCTTCTAGTACAGAACGAAAAGCAAGAAATGGAGTCGGTACATGTAATAAATACTCCTAGGACCTTGCTTCTCCTGCAGTGCATTTTTGTTTTTTTCTTCAATAGGGGTGCTGGGTATGTAATTATAAAAATGTCCTCTGCTGGGAAATCATAAAGCAGCAGGTAAGAACAGTGTGATTTGTTGCTGGGGTAGTAAATTTAGTCAAGTTCACAGAGAGGTTAAGAAAGAACAGCAAAATGTTTCTAATAGTGACACACAATATATCCAATATTATGTAAGCATGAGTACATCCAGTATTTGGAATACATTCAGTAATTTCAAGCCTTTTACACTGACTGGTTGGCCATTAGTGCAATTATTACAATGCACAGCCTCACACAATGCACACTATTAACAGTAGCATGACTTTCTTTAACTGTTCAACATTACTCCTTTGTTGTTACCTTGAGCTGTTTGTTTAGGTTTCAAGTGAGCTCGCTGCATTTCCATCTTTTTGTCAGTCTGACACTTGAACCTCCATTGCAGATTTTCTTTCCCTTGATCTACAAAAAAAGAAATATACTCAGTGCAGTGTATAAAACAAAGAAGGAAATTGAGACATATAATGGCCTCAGTTGGGAAATATTTATTGGCCCAACTCAAAACATCCTGGTAAAATCTTGTTCTCTGTCAACTGTCTGACAACACTGACTGGTGGCATACCTACATTCATCACCATCGAGAACAAATAAGGGTTAAATCAGAGCTGAAATAATAACAGATTGTCAACATGTGCACTGTTTATTTTCTGTTCTTTTTCTTCTCGCCACATTTTTTTTCTTGAAGGAAGTCTAAAATTATGTCATTCGTAACAAACTCAGTTTATACCAGCCCTTCATTCCTGAGTAATGAGTAAATATGCGACCTCCTCACCTTGGTTATTTGTTTTTTCAAATATGACAGCAGTACCCAGCATATTCTTGTGTTGTCCAGTGAATATATAGCTACCAAGCTGCATCACTGGTTCATCTGTCTCTATACCCTTAAGGAAGAGTTGAAACAATTATTGTTATTGAATCAGCTGCATTTACATGTACTAATAAAAATCGACTCTGGTAACATGGGAACATTGGATGAGTTATGTGCACAAGTGAACATAAGTTGAAATAATCTCGACTCTTTTTGGAATAATTGAACAGTAATGATTACACCATATCCACCCATAAAGAAATCTTTTTGGTCCAGATTGATGAAAGGAAATTAGACTGAGCATAAATGCTTCCTTGTTTAAGAACATAACACCTCTGTTTCATGTTTAAAATTGAAATATGCTACATGTACCTATTTAATACTTCAAATAATTTTGATCTCTGCTTTATAATTCTGATTTGTTTCACTTATTCCTCTCTCTTCTAGGAATTATTAAGCTTTCTTCTTCATGAAACTTGTTTTTGAGATAGCTGTGCACCACAAGACAGATCAGAATGGTAAAACTAACAGTTCCCCTTCCCTATCTCATAGGGGTCAGTAACCCTATGTCAAATTTTGGTCAATATTTTAGATCCAGGGTTAAGATTTTTGTCCCATTTTTGTAAAAAAAGACTTTATTTAAATGATAATCCCACATGAGTAAAGATTCTGTGACTATGAAAATGACAATCTCAGGTTAAATCAATCAGGTTAAAGTGGCCTCAAAGGGAAACAGAAAGAAATAATGCATAAATCCTTAACATACAAGCAATTTGAAACTGGAACTTCTACATTTCGACAAGTACTCTGGGTCTACGATGCCTGACAATTCAACGACCACCAGTTCCTCCTGAAAGGAAAACCATCGAAATTATACCGGTCAGGTGCAGTGGACATTAAAATGCTTAGTTACTATATAACAGAACTCAGCTACCACAATTTGAATAAGGTATTGTATCTATAACTACTGAGAAATATTAAAGCAGCAGGATTTGCTCATGTGGAGGCTTGAGCTCTCCAAAAGTGTAATGTTATTCGCTTTTACCGTGTTGACAAGACATGTCACATGATCACGATAGGGCCTGTTGCATTGACCGATGTGCCGTTGCATTGGGGTGTTTTAAACTTGTACAAATTCGTATACAGTGCTTAGCTTGTCTTTTTTTAATCCAAAGTATTCATGACACAAATGTTCATACCTCTTCGACCCAGTCATTTTCATTATTTGTGCGCATCCTAGCACTTCACCCACTTCATTTTCTAAGTTCTAAACTCCAGGTTTTCGCACCGCAAGTCGACGCGTCGTCTGCTGTCGAGTCACACCCAGACGCCTCATGTCGAAAAACCGCTATATGATGCAGGCGTTTTTGCGTTTTGGCGGGTTTTGGGGCGTCATATTGGCACCAGTCTCTTCGAGCCCGAACGATCTTGTTCTCTGATCTGACGGCACAATTTCCACTGTTAAGTAGAGTCAACACGTGCACGTATGCGATTCGTGATTGTCTGTGTGCAACCAGCTGCATGTCAAGCGCGGCCAGGCGATAGAGAAGCACGATTTTCGGCTAGCCTGATTTTCGGCTGGACGCTATATTTACGACAGCAAGTAATCGTTCACGTAACTGGCCAGAAATTCTACGGAGGCCGATCACGGCATAGCAGCAAGAGCCCTAAACGTCCACAAACAAAAAAACAGAAAAAAACAACGTTCAAATAAATCCTTCGTTGGAATATACATTGTATCTTAGCTATGAAGCAACGTAAACAACTAAGAATCTGGTTCTTTTATTTCAACGACAGGAAACACATACCGGAACATGTAAGAAAAACACTAAGCCTTCGTGCAAAATGGATGAGGGCGCAATAATGATGCCAGTGATGGCCTAAATAATCATTCGTGGACCGAATCCCGGCGGCGCAATTTGTATACTCAGTGTCAGCTTTTCTGTCATTAAGGAATTTCGTAGCAAGTGAACCCAATATTTTGTAGAGTAGCATATAATTTAAAAGAGTGTTGGAATCTATTTAGAAAGTATGAAACACGAAAACGCAAAAATCAAAATCGCTCTATTTAACACGCATGGGCATCAATTCTCAACACGGAGACTAACAACTTCTTTAATGTAAATTTCGGAGCAAGATCAAAGGATTCGGAACAACACCTTGGGGTGATGTCCGCTTTCAGCAGAATGATTCAGCCCACAGGCTGTCTCAGCCCAATTGATTTCAGCCTGGAATCGACGCACCCGATTAGGAACAAAACCCTGCCGACGATCAGTTTCTGGGCTGATGTCCGCTTTCAAACGATTTTATATCATCATAGATTTCTAACAATTTTGCTTTTCTCTAAAGAAATGTGTAGGGGGACCCCTAGACACACGTAATTAGGGCCCCGAATGATTCGGCCCACAGGCTGTCTCAGCCCAATTGACTTCAGGAGTCGAAGCACCTGATTAGGAACAAAAACGGGAAAATCGGTTTCTGAGCTGATGTAAGTTTTCAAACGATTAAGTGTGCCTAGGGCCCCCCCATACATTCCTTTAGAGAAAAGCACACTTTTTTTAAAATCTGGTATATTACAAAATCGTTTGAAGCGGACATCAGCTCCAGAAATTGATTTTCCCGGTTTTGTTCCAAATTGGGTGCGTCGACTCCTTAAATCAATTGGGCTAAGACAGCCTGTGGGCCGCATCATTCGGCTGAAAACGAACATCACCCAACTGCAGGGTTTTGTTCTGAATCCTTTGATCTTGTTCCGAAATCATCATTTAAAAAATTGTTAGTCACTGTTTTGAGAACTGATGCCTATGCGTATTTTGCTTAAATAGAGCGATTTTGATTTTTGCGTTTTCTTGTCTCATACTTTCTAAATAGACTCCGACACTATTTTAAATCTCTGCTTTTCAATTCCATGCTTCTTCTTTGCAAACCACCGAGTTCACGTGCCACGAAATTCCTTAATAGAAGAAAAATTCGTAGTATACAGATTGCGATTCGGTCCGCGAAGGCAAGTCAAGTTAGTTTGGGGCCATCCGATACTGGCGTAAAATTATTGTCTGCACTAGCGCCCTCATCCATTTTACGCGAAAGCTTAGTGCTTTTTCTCACATGCTCCGATCTGTGTTTCCGTTTCCTGTTGGTGAAATAAAAGAACCCGATTCTCAGTTGTTCACGTTGTTTCATAGCTAAGATATATTCCAATGAAAGATTTATTTAAACATTGCTTTTTTTGTTTGTGGACGTTTATGGGCTCTTGCTGCCATGCTGTGGTTGGCCCCCGTAGAATTTCTGGCTGGCTTTGTGAACGAATACTTGCAGCCGTACAAATAGCGTCCTACCGAAAATTAGGCCAGTCGAAAATTAGGGAAAATCGTGCAAATTTCAGCCTGGTGGCGTACGTTAGCAAGCTGGCAAGCTGGATGTTGCTTGTACCATGTGGAGAACGACATGAATGACTTGACGTCACTAAGTGGCCCAGGTTGGACGACGTCTACATTGCGACTGGACGCCGTCTACATGTACGTAGTACATGTACATGGCATTGCGACTAACGTTAGCCGCAAACGTACCTCGCAAACCTGGGGTGGGCTAGTTGAGTTTAGCCTGTAGATTGTGTCCTTGCTCTATGATCGAACTAAAGCCTACCTCAGTACCTGTAACATCCAAAGTGAGTTAGTATTTTGGAGGTTGTTTTGCTTTTTGATGGAACTCTTGCCTCGGGCATGTCGGGGATTATGAATTTCAGGACCACTTTCGCATACAGAATTACAGAAGGGAGTCGACAAATTGACGCCCGGAATTAACACACAACAGTGGGCGTAGCTAAACATAACCTAGTACTTTAGTAGTGACTAACGTTAGTACGCGAGAAGGGCTTAGCTAAAATTCACTTTTGTCAGATTTGCAGAATGACTAGACCCGTAAACAGGGCCCTTCATATAGGCTTCATATAGGCTACATGTAAAAAACCTTAGGGCCTAGGCCTATTGCTAATTCAAGGTTATCTGTCCGGTTCTATTTGAAGAAAAGGGAAAAACTTTTTCAAAATGACAGGTGGACATAATTCAATGACTATTTGATGGCTGTTGTCATGGTTGTACGTAATATTGCAAAGGAATAGCCGTTGTGAAAGCTGTTATCATTTTATCTATAAATAAGATTTCTGGCCTAGGGCCCTAATTGTAATTAGAACATTGTGCAACTAAGCAACTTTTCTTGAAATTGCACATCTACAGCACAAATTTTGGGTGCAAGGCTTACGTATAGTTCAAAGTTATGCCACCTTTTGTGAAATCAGCTGCAGAAAATACAGTACATATGCATTACAAAGCACAAAGTTGAATTTATATGTTAAATTTCTTGACAAATTCTTTGTTGGGGGTTATAATTATTAGCCTACATGTGCATGTACGCAAATTTTCATTTCACAGAGGCCTCACCATATTCCTGATGTGACAGCAAACCATTAAAAATGCAGTCCATCTTGAGTACCATCTGTCTCTTTAGGCAGTGTGCATGGAAAGTATCAGCCCTACACAAACATCCTCCCAGACTTCCTTCTTGTCGTCTGCACCAGTCCAGTCGAATCAATGATTGCCTGCTTCGTGATCAAGCTTACATTGGAGGTTCCTGGGTGTCAAGTAACAATTCATTTCCTGTAATTAACCCAGCCAATGGGATTGAAATTACCAGTATCCCAGATCTTGGAGTTACAGAAACTACAGATGCAATCCAGGCTGCCTATGATGCATTCCAAGGATGGTCAGAGACAACTGCTAAGGAAAGGAGTGTAATCCTAAGGCGATGGTATGATCTCATGATTGAGAACCAGGAGGAATTGGCCAAGATTCTAACAGCTGAAATGGTGAGCAGTGGGTCAGGGAATAAACTTACTCTCAAAATCATGTTTTTCTCTTTGATGCTAATTTTTAATTAGATTATTAGATGAGATTTATTTTGTCACCAAGTAACGTAAAGTTTCCATTCTAATAGGGAAAACCTCTGGCGGAAGCTAAGGGAGAAATCCTTTATGCGGCGTCTTTCTTCGATTGGTTTTCGGAAGAAGCCAAACGTTGCTATGGGGATGTCTTGCCAACCATTGTGAAGAGCAAGCGCATGATGTTCTTAAAGCAGCCTGTGGGTGTGGCAGCTATGATAACACCGGTGAGGGTTGTACATGTATGTCAAGTTCAAAGGAGGGGCCAGAGTATAAAGGGAAGGAAGCCATTACTATGGCTCCATCCTGTTCACACACAGGTGGTCCATGCGCGTGAAATTCCTTCCTGACCAATAGGCAGTTGTCAATTGCCAAAGTAGGTGCATGTGCTCACAGGTTGAGACAGCTACGTGAGTGTAAATTGGCCCTTGGAATGGCATCTTGTCAGATCAGTCTATAGTTTCAGCACCGTATTGGTTGCTGTCTATTTCTTTGGCATTAACCTACAGCATTGGAGACAGGAATCAGAGCAGTATGTAATGAAAGGATCTTTTTCTTTACTTCCCTTTAAAAAAAATCCTACAGGGGTACAATTTAAAAAACAAGAAAAGAGAAACATTGGTGGAAAATAAAGGATTTGATTGAAAAAATAAAGAAAAGAAAGAACATGAAAGAAAGTGACTCCAAAAGAGTACCTGATGCATGACAAGCAGTGAACATATCATTGAGGTAGCACAGTGATCACCAATTTCATCCAGAATTGGAATCTGACACTTAATAGAGATTGGCAAGTACAGTGCCAATATTTTAATATATTTTAGCCATTACCGTAAGAATGTATGTTTTGTTTGTTGTATTTATTGTGTTGTGTTACATCTACATGTATAAAACTCTTGTTTCATCATTAATTTTTGTACTTTTATTTCTTGTAGTGGAATTTTCCAAGTGCTATGATCACACGTAAGGTGGGTGCTGCCTTGGCTGCTGGTTGCACTACAGTCGTCAAACCTGCCGAGGACACACCCCTATCAGCTCTTGCATTAATACCAGTAAGTAACCATAGTAACTGGTGTGGACATTGGACAGAATCTGTGGACATTGCTAAGGACATGCATATCATTTGGTACATCATGGACACTAACTGGTTCCAAACACACACTTAGAATAGAGTTGGGGTGACTGAGGTAGTCACTCCAACTGGAGGTAGTGTCTGTGCCTATGATAGCCACTAGTTAGCCACTGCAAGTGTTTCCATAAACTTATGCACAATTACAAGCCACAGCCAAGCAATTCGGACACTAGATGTCCACTGCCTGTAGGTCTTTTTAATTACATATATAGGACACCATCCTCATATCCAAGTGGCCTAATGTATACTCACTTATGTTGATCCATATATCTTTGATATACTATGCAGCTGATTTAGTTAATGAAAATTAGATATCTAAAGTGCCGACACATTTGGAAGTCTGTGGGTAATGATGTCATTTGAAAGAAATCTATTCAAACCTGAGATGGCTCATCTGACTTATTTTAGTCACCACTTTAATTTTATTTTCTTTTTTTTTTTGCCAATATTGCCATGTCACACTGAAAAGGAAAATAAACTTAAATAACAGAAATTAGAACAATTCATGAAATGTTTCAGCCTCAGATTGATCCGATTACCAGAGATGACCACAAACCGTAGGTGCATGGCAGAAGTGGTTCTTAAATATCAATTCATTTCTTTTTTCAATAGTTAGCTGAGGAAGCTGGTGTACCTCCTGGTGTTTTCAATGTAGTAACTTGCTCCAGAGATCATGCTGCTGAAGTTGGCAAAGTTCTTTGTGAAAGTCCACTGGTTTCAAAGATATCCTTCACTGGATCGACAGCTACTGGCAAGGTAGATATTGTATCCATTATGGAACAGCAGGTTCTATTCTCTCTTATGAATGTGTGTCTTTATTTCTAGTATCAAGTAAATAGTGTAGATAATTATATGATCCAAAAAGAAATGGTTTGTTTGTTTGTTCGTTTCAGATTCTCCTCCAGCAAGCTTCCAGCACAGTGAAACGGGTGTCGATGGAGCTGGGTGGGAATGCCCCTTTCATTGTCTTTGATTCTGCCAGTGTTGATGCAGCAGTTGATGGAGCTATTGCTTGCAAATTTCGTGGCATGGGACAGGTTGGTGTTACTTCTTCCAGTTTGTGCATCGGGTTAGACAGCTAAAGCAATAAGGAGAGTGTGGGACAATTTGTGCCTCGTGGGTACCGATATGCAGCTTTCCTTATTTGTGTGTTGGGGGCGTGTGGCCAAGTGGTTAGGATCTGTGGCTTCCAGTCATAGGGTTGGAAGTTCCAATCCCGCTGCTGGCAGTATGTTGTGGCCCTTGGCAATCCACTTCACCCCTGCTTGCCTTTCTCCACCCAGGAGTATCAATGGGTACCCGCATTAGCTGGGGAAGTAACCTGCGATGGACTGGCATCCTATCCAGGGGGAATAGAAATATTCTTGGTTGTTTCATGCCTGATGAGTCAAATTGGCTTGGACCAGACTTGTTTTTTGTATTTGTGTGTTTGCAATAAAGTCTTTGCAATTACCTCTCTTTTTATTAACTTTCCAGTTTTAATGCCTCTCTGTTCAGTTTCCAGCCGAGTACCCAGCCACACGCCCCTCTCCCCATATTATATTGACATTTCAGTTACATTTTCCCTCTTTGGGTCTCTCAACTGTGGGCCTTAATTATTATTCTTTTTTTCTTTCATTTACATATGTAGACCTGTGTCTGTGCTAATCGCATCTATGTGCAGGATGGGATCTACACAGAATTCAGCCAGAAGCTGGCTGCAAAGATTAGCAACCTTGTAATTGGAGATGGGATGGAGTCAGGGGTGACACAAGGACCACTTATTAATGACAAAGCTGTTGAGAAAGTGAGTAGCCAAACTCTGGATATGACAATTAAAAAAAAATTCAAGCTAAAAATGGCCGTGAGTCTGAGCTTTTTGAGCATGCATGTTTGTGTTTGTTGATCAATGCTTGAACCAATCAACCTTTGATTCCTAGGTGCCTATAATAATTGAACAGTTGGATCAGGGGAGGATATGATCTCACGTTTGAATTTCAAACTGTTAACCACTTCCTGCCGGGTGGAATTTGCATATCCGGGACAAGTTCTCGGGTGATTTTCAAGATTTTCCATTTTCAAAATTCGTCTAAAATTCATAACTTCATTTACTGAACGTTTACACCCACATGAATAACTGGCTGGTGGCTACTTTAATCCGTCATGCAACCTCCATTGATTATGCCGGAGTATTTCGGCCCAGTAAAAAGAGCCCAGATTGTGTGGTGTTGCGTAATTTCCTTTGTTCCTGAAATTGGCCCAATGCGTCGCTGAATGGCAGTAGTGTCTTTTCAAATACGGCCAGATTAGCGTGCAGCTGTACTGTATCACTCATCACCAGAGTGCTGGAGCACGTTTTTCCTCACTAATAATCCGCAGGTGCCGAATGCCGCAAAAAGCAATATACTGTTTCAAAACAATGACAGATTACCTCTGCTAATACCAGCTGAAAAATTATTGCCCAGCCCGACGTGTATTTTAACACTGTATACTCAGTATATGCCCCCGAGGGCTTGTGAAAAAACCACAAACGTACGCAGGTGGGACTCGAACCCCACGACCTCCTGCTTAGTAGTGCAGACGTCTTAACCACTTGACCACCGAGCTTGTCGGTGTCGGCTGGCTAGTTCGAGTCAGATGTAGCAGCGGGGAACTTCGAACAACTATAATGTCGGGTTGGGCAAAAATCCAAAAATTAATTTACATCTCCCCGGCACAAATCCATCTTTGAAATAACTTGGTCTTTTGTTTTGAGTACGGTCTTTTGTTACAAGGCCCAGCTCCTTTGTATGATTTCGAGCACCCTGGCTATGCGTACAAACCCAAGGTACCCAGTACTGGGCACCCCGGCTATGTGTACAAACCCAAGGTACCCAGTACCAGAAACCCTGGCACCATGTGGTTAAGCTAAAGCTGCTGCTACTAAATGTCACTAAATAAACCACATAAATAAATGAGGATTAATAAATGGTTATGGAAAAGGCTTCTATCTCACTGTCTTTCTCAGAGGTGCTAATCAAAAGCTGCAACTTGAACCACAAAAATAGCTTAGTATGGTATTCCTTGTGTCACTGCTTTGAATCCTGCTTTAATCATATTAATATTTTCATCCAACCCCCCCCCCAAAAAAGATGTGTGGTGTTTTATTTATTTACAGTTTAGTTGTGAACGCTGGTCTTTCTATGAATTTCTTGAAGAGATCTTTGTTAGTTAAAACGTCAGTCGGTGAACTTAGCCTGGCTAATCATATTTCTGTGACTTAGAAATCTTCAACATCAGCTTTCTGACTCTTGCTACAGGTTGAAAGGCACATTGATGATGCCATATCACGTGGGGCTAAAGTTCTCACTGGAGGAAAACGACATAAACTTGGAAGGACTTTCTTTGAGCCTACTCTCTTGTTGGATGTCTCCCAAGATGCTTTGGTGTGCTCTGAGGAGACATTTGGGCCCCTTGCTCCACTGATAAGGTATGGGAAACATTCTCTATTCAAAATTACCCTCTAGTAAGGGCAATATGGATCCCTCAGTGGCCAACTCGCAAGTGCATCGTGTAGGCAACTTGTCCACATGCCAACACCTGTTTACACTTGTCAAAGTTTGCTACACAGCTGTTTATATTTATTTACCCAGCAAGATGCACACAAGTGCAACAGCCTAATGGCCAAAATACAAGCCAAAATGAGCATGCTCAATCAATCCTTATCACATTTGAGTGTAATGGAGCCAATGACAGGCTCTTTTGATCGAGAGGATAGGTGACCTGCTCAAGTTTTGTCTTAATTACCAGGCTGTCATTTTGAAAACTGTGTTTTGCGTTAAGCATGGTTTCTTGCCAAACTAAAGTTAGGGAAAAAACTTGTTTTCAATTACCTTGTACAAGTCTCATTAGTTACTGGCATTGTACATTTGTACTCTATGAATCTGTTTTATTTTCCAGATTTGAGACAGAGGCAGAAGTTGTAGCCCTTGCCAATGCATCTCCATTTGGCCTGGCTAGTTACTTCTACTCCAACGACATTGGTCAGATCTGGCGAGTGGCTGAGAAGCTAGAATCAGGCTTGGTTGGCATCAATGAGGGTCTTTTGTCCTCAGAGGCCGGAGCATTTGGTGGTATCAAGCAGTCAGGCCTTGGGATAGAGGGCTCTAAATATGGAATTAATGAATACCTGAACATCAAGTATGCCTGCTTTGGGGGCATATGATCTCAGGCGTGTTCTCATTACAATGTTTGAGCTGCTCAAGTAGGGCGAGCAGTCAACTTAAGTTCATCCTAAGTCATCATTACGTATCAAGTATAATCACAAGCCTTTCATCAGATGATCTCAAACATAGACAGTCCTAAGTTATGTATATGTAATAGGTTTGCATTAGCATCATGTAAAATCTTTTTTATGAGTGTGTATGGTTTTGAAAGGAGGGGACTCAGAACCATTTGTACGCACAAAAAGTGATATTTTACATGGTACCACCACAAACCTACTACATAACTTGCTACCTTCATCATGAAAAACTTCACATCTCACAGGCAGTCCTGCGTTATTGTTGTAATAACAATATTTGTTATTTTTAATAAGGCATGTGATGAACTTGACTACAGTTCTTTCAAAAGTGTATTAATGGCATTGGCAAATCATACAGAAAATGCAGGAGTTTATGTTTGATGGCTCAGCTTTTTACTGTTCTCTGCTACACAAAGTCACCTGCAAGTGTACAATTTTCCTTTTAGAAATCCACAACATCTCTATTTGGCATACCGTTTATTTTTTAAACTCCAATATAGCTTTTTGTAAATTTGTTCTCACTGTTAATCAAAGATTGTTGACATACTAGTATCGTATAAAATTCTGCTATAGATCTCTCTTGTGGGATGCCATCTTTGTAGGGAAATTAGAATTGTATATCCAGTGCCATCAGGTGCATGTGCGGAGTGTGTGAGAAGTATTCTATACACATGCCCATCTTGACCCAAATATCTTTAAAGCCTGACATAGCTTATGCACATCACTTGACTTGACTATTGACATCACTTGACTTGACTATTGACATCACTTGACGTGACGTCATTTGAGAGAGGCCTATTGCAGCATAGCTTCAACAGTTTGATGATAAAAGATTATGTGTGATTGAATTGCAATAAGCATCATACTCACTTTGATAACCAAGAGTTCGGATTCTGGTTGTTGGGGTCATGTATTCTCTACATATGTATTATCTACATACATGTACATGGCATACATTTTCATTATCAACAATCATGTTCTGGAGATCTTAAATTTGCAAACTTTGCCCATGACAATAGCTGACAGTGAATTCCTTGGACAGAACTCTGCAAAGCAGCAGCAGCAGCATGAAAACGTATTACCTAATAAAGGTTTGCATGAAGCAAGCAAGTTTGTGATTGGCCCACGTTACATGGCCTTTGTGTAAGTCACACGACCGGAAAAGGACCAGATCATCCATGTCCAGAACTCTTGAGAGATTTTCTGTTACATTGCACCAGGATCATGCAGTATTTAATTTTAATTTGTTTCTATGAAGCTAAATTATGATGGCAATAACTGAAATAAATGCTATAAAGCATTAAACCACCCTTCCCCCCCCCAAAAAAAAGGCTTTCCTGTGTCATTGTAATAATCTTTGCATATAAGATATTGAACGTAACAGAGTCTCAGACGATGTGGAATATTTGTGTTTTTCAGACCACACAATTGTTCCAAGAGAACATCAACAGCTATAAGGTGTGCTGCGATGGGAATTCATGTTCTAGCTCAAACTGCGACTTTATTATATTGTCTATTTACATGTACGAAGTTTGCGCGGGGCCACCGTACAGAAAACCGGATCGCTCCAGACTGTTCCGCGGCATTTCATTTTAGCGTCGTCGGTTACGTTTAAATAACATTACGCACGTGTTTTTGTACTGGCATTGGCGCGTGGGTGTTCCTACCTCACAAAAATTCAACAGCTTCAGTTCATGCAGCAATTTCGAGGCTCTGCCTTCATCGTAAGTTCTCGTGGGAAAATTTTTTTCCACTTCGGCGAACGATTGCAAGACTTCTTATCTCGGCTCAGCCCCAAGCGTCTCCACCACGATGGACGATTCTAGCAATGATCACGGGGCGGCCACGGGAGATGCTGTAACTCAAGCCCCGCCGAAGAGAGGACGTGGTCGACCTCGGAAGAATCCCGCGCCAAGTACAGAGGTAAGTGTTGGTGGTGCATAGTAATTTATTTAAACATGAGTAGTACGGATTGTATATATATGTGGACTCACGAATGTTCCTTTTTGTGAATTATATTTACAAAACAAGCATAAGATCAATTAAATTAAAGGGAAATCGGGAAATTTTTAAGTGGAATCACTTGTTACGCAGTTCTCAGAAACATCAACTTGCTTAATCATTAATTGAACCATTATGAAATCAGCGAGAGAAATCTTTGCATTTAGGCCAAACATGAAATCGTGGGAACTGGGGGAAAGGCATGGCCAGTAATTTAGCCGCGCTTCGAAAAAGGGCCAAAACATATTGCTGTGTGAATTGAGCCTTTAAATCCATCGATGATATAAAGTATTAATCTAATCCAATTATTTCCCCTTCCCAAACCTGAAGGCCCCTGTTATCAAGCCCAAAGAAGCAAAGAGCAAATCCACCAAGGAAAATGGTCAAGCTACCAAGGAGACAAAAAAGGCAAAAGCCCCCAAAACCAAAGCACAACCACCAAAGGTATGAATTATATATTTCAGTAAGAGAGCAATTGACGTTATCATAAAAGACTGCTCAAAGATCTTGGAATATCTTGCATGTACATTTCCCACTGGATCTCTGTGTAGGTGGTAAGAAAGCACCTCCTTTAAATTCTATTTACATGTAACCATCTAATGGAATTGAACGACTATTTTTAGTTGAAACGAATTGAATACAGACATTCATCCACTTTTGGGCATTGTTGATTTTACAAATATTTGTCCGCCCGTTTTCCAACGATTGACCCAATCCCAGTGGCATCCCTGACTTTCTTAACGTTCTTCATTTATCCAACCAACAGAAGGAGGCCCCGCCTGAAAAAAAGAAAAGGGGAAGGAAACCCAAGGTAAAGCTTAGATTTGCAGGGTGGATTTTACCTGCATTTATCTGTGGACAAATTCAATTGTAGAGTGATTATTTATCTATCAGCTTCTGTCCATTGTGTGTCCATAATTTTTCCACATAGCTTTCCTTTGGCAGGTGTTAATGTGTTAGCTCATCAGTAACGTCATATGCATCCATATGTGCCCTCATTCATCAGTCAATTAAATTTGTAGCATTTGCTAACACTTGAGGGTACATGGGCACTGAGCCAAGATATATTTTTCATTTGTAAATGTTGTCGACAATTTGAGTAAGCATAATCACAGAATTATAGTGACAATAACCCTATTAGGATCCCTAAACAAAGGGAGACCCTTTCATTTGGTATTGAAGGGTAGTATTTTTATCTGGTGTTGTGAAAATTGCTTCAGATTTTGGTAATACTTCATGAATTATTTTGCTTGTAAGCTAAAGGCCAGCCTTAGTTTACCAACTAACAGTAGGCACAAATGTAAGCTTGTGACACTTGTTTAACTAGCAGAAGCAACGATCATCTGAAGAGGAAGCTGAAACACCAAATGATGATGCATCCACAGAGGAGTCATAGTTACCACATTAGCAACCATTGTTGTTAAGAAAGTCTTCATTTCACAAGGCTTATACTTCCTGTAAGCTTTACTAATTTGGAGTGATATATTACATGAAGTTGTTTGATCTGTTTCTGTAGATTCTTGCAAATTCACATTACTTTATCTAATGACTTGATATTGAAGTCCCAAGGATACCAGACTGCATGTTGGACACCGTTGCAATTGATTTGCCTGTTTATTGCAAACCCGATCTCTAAAAAAAAATTGTTATTCAGGGTAACTTGCAAAGTTGAGATGCTGCATGTATTTTGTTTTGATACAGTTTGATGTGTACTTCTTTGGCTGAATCTGTAAGGAATTTAGGTGGTAGAAAATGGTTTGTTTCAAAATTGAACTTGCAAATTGTATCCTGAATTATATTTTTTTCAATTTTGTGCTGATTGAAAACTTCACCAACATTGTTTAGAGCTTGTATGGCTTCCTATTACTTGTGTACTTCTTCCTTCCTCTAAAACACCCCAAAAACTTGTGGTGTACAAGTTGGATATATTTTAGGTATTAACCAAGTATGCAAATTCAACTTAGCGGGAAACTATGAAACAAAAGAGTTTCTGTGTTGAAACCAGCAACTGCTGGCTGAAGTTCATAAACGTGAAAGCCTTGATTTCTTGCATCATGTTGAAATTTTAAGTTACAAAAGCTAGGTCTTAATTGGAACAATTTTCTCTAAACAGACTGGGAAATGGACTAGCATCAAATTAAAAAATATATAAAATGTCAGCAGAACCGGTACATAGGTCTATTTTGTTAATAAAGTAAAATTGTTTTCCTCAGAAATGGAGAGTTCAAAATTTTCCATGCTTTTTATTCTTGGTATTCAGTCATATACATGTACAAATGGGAAATGAGCACATTTTCTGTCTTGGCTGCAGTTTGGAGACATTTTCTGTAATCCCCTACGAAAAAAATTAATCCCGAGTACATGTACCTTTATTTCAAAAGACCAAGACTGTGAAATCATAAGGGATTCAAGAAAAAAGTTTGAATTCAAAAATTCACAAATACACATTGGGTTCTTTCCAAGTGAAAAAAAATTAAGTACATTGATTTGAATTGAGCTTTCATTATTTTTATGGATTTGGAAGAACAGGCTCATCTCACTTGCTGAGGTATTTTAAATAGTTGCAAAGGGCACCATTACATTTAATCTCACACAGTTACAAAAGTAAAAAATCTGTTCAGAGGTCTGTTAAACAATTCCTTTAATCCAAATGGGTATATTTTACAAATGTCTCAACAAAATGTACACCTCCTTTGAATTCAAGTAAATTTTCAGTTGCATATATTTATATAAAAAGTTTTGATTTGTATCTAATGCAATAAGTAACAGGTTGAAAAAGTGCAAGCAAAATAAATGTAATATTTCTTTTATTACATTTCAATAAGTGTAAGCATAATATAAACAGCAAGTAAGCTGAAAAGGAAACCAAATGGAATAAAATTTATAAAAGGGGCAGGTAGAAAAGAAAATTGTAAAAAGTAATGAAAAAAAATGTTAAAAATAATGAAAAACCCAGAATGACGAGTGCAACGTTTGATGGCTGTAATAGGAAATCTTTACAGTGAACATCAAAATGGAAGTGGAAATGACGGTTTCCCCAAAGTTCGATATAATATATCCAAGTTCAAAAAAATTCAATAAAGTAAAAAAAGAGACGAAATATACAAAACCTCCTATTACTATACTGCAACATACAATGGAATGCATTTTTTGCCCTAATTTTTTTCTGGGGGGGGGGCAAATTTATCAAAATAATACAGGCTTTCTTTCTAATCCGCTCTACAAGCCCAATAATTCCATGTTTTTCTTTTGTTGTCAAAGAGACCAGGCCCTAACCCAGCAAGATAAGGGACCTACGGGTAACCCCCCTTACCTGTCCCATGCCTGTCCAATCTCTATACACACTCTAGACTATTGTTACCTAACACATCCCCAGATGTCTGTAAAGAATTCCTGAGATTCTGATTAAACAATGACCAACACAAAGGTGGAGGTACTCTCCTTCCTATATCTGGCTTCATATGTGGCCCTAAGCATGTTAGGATAGGATGGTACCCACAAGACTGCCATAGAACCCTGTATCAGCAAACATGATATTACATTATAAAGTAAAAGTAACAAACTTACAGCAATGATGTAATGCAAGGTACGTGTCTTATTGTGAGAGAAAGTCCACACAATTCTCTCTATGTATTCTCTAAAGAAAAATCTTCAAATGGGGATATGCAGCTAGGATGATAAATTGATATTTGACCCCCCCAAAAACACAACATCTAAACTTAGCCCAAATTATTAAATGCACAAAGTTTGTGTCACATTCATGGCAAAATAATAAAACAATGTGTAAAAAATTTAAAAGGGAAAGATTTCTTACGCTGCACATAAAAAATGACTGCTATATCCTGGAATAATTGCTATCTGCCTTTTGCCTGAAATTTTCATTCCATCAACCTTTGTCATCTGTAGGCAAGAAAACAAGAAAAGAGTAAAATTCAAGCTTTTCTTTATTTTCAACCCCTCCCGCAGCTTTGCCAATGAGTCACATGTATCATTACATGTAGCATGTATTAGCAAGGATGACACAGCTTTACAAGAGAAAAAGCTACAAAATTCCCTCAGAGTTAGGCCTGTTATAAATATTATTTACCTAACTTCCTGACATTTTAACTATCCCAACAATATCCAGATCTTACAATACATGGTTACCATTGAAAACAATCCAACCCAATGATAGGCTGCCTTTCTTTTCCACTCAGTGAACTTAGAACTTTCAACCACTTCCTGCCGGGGACTCTGGAATCGGAGACGTATACTTCATATGCATGGCCGGGGTCTCCGAACTCGGACAAAGGAAACAGGGCCCTGTAACAAAAGACCGTACTCCGAACAAAGACCAGGCTGCTGGGCATTATCAACATTTTTTACTCTCAAAAGTGGTAATAATCCAGCCTTGTTTTGAAACCGTATACCAGGGTTTGGGGCATTTATAGCGAGCGGATTACCACCAGGGACAAAAGCGCTCCACCACTGCAGCGATGAGCCACACAGCACCGCTGCACGCTAATCTGGCCCCTATTGAAAAGAGGTCAGCAGTGAACTGAGCCAGGTTCGTGAACAAAAGAAAGTTACATAACACCGCACAATCTAGGCTCTTTTTACAAGGCTGCAGGCCTGGATGAAATACTAGGGCGTCAATGAAGGTCACCCGTCAATTTAGAATAGTGCCTAAAGATTATTTCGTGCGGCTATAAACGTCCGTTAAATGAAATGACGAATTTTTGAAGAATTTTGAAAGCGAAAAACATGATAATTATGCCGGCCCAGCATCATCATCATTGAAAAATGCCCCGGCATGAAGTGGTTAAGGCTCTATTTGTGTGAGTAAATTTTTAACTTGTGGAAATGAATAAAAGCCAACAGTTACACATGATTAAATATGATTTAAGATTTTCAGATACCTTAATACTTACTAGTATTGCCATGATTTGAGAGAACTTCTGCTGACTTTGGGCGGTTGTCAAAGTAAACAGTTTTACTGCCAATCAAGATGACATGATTTCCCCTGTGAGTAAATCTGTAATATCAAAGTACATGTATGATTAAAACTGAAATCTATAAGATGAAACAGTACCTCAATATCAATGAAATAACCTGTAATGTGTTGGATTTCTCTAGCCATAGAATTCAGCCAGTGAATTCCAAGGTCAACTTACGTGTATTTATTTCAACTAAATTTCAGTAATGTATCAATTCACAGATTACGTGACTTGTTTGGTTTCCCAAGACTGACCTCCATAATGCTTTACTGTTTGTGTGGATTACAGAGGTAAGATGAGGGAATGTTATAGCAAGGCAGTGTAACTGACTGCTTGGCCAGAACAAGCAAAACAGGTTTCTATCATTCTCTAAGCACAAGAAGAAGAGTGAAACTAAACATGTATAAAGAAGTCATTACAGCATGAGGTTGCATTATGGCAATACACCTGTGACTATAGGGAAGCAGTCGTAAACTGATTATTTTGCAAGGAAACTTTATTTCAAAAGTTTCAAATTACAAAAAATTAATTAAATAATTCAAAAATGTAAAAAAAATTTAATCACAGGCAAAACTCCCAAAGTTTTGGTAAATATAAGGAAACTTGGGGTAGAATTTTATTATAATTTCATTTTAAATATCAATAAAAAGCCCTTCAACCAATTTTTTGTTACTTGTAGTCGCTGGTTCAATAAATAGTGACTTCAATGGTATACTACATTATTTCAATTAAAAATCCAACCACTGAGTAACACATTAGATTCTTTGTGTCATCCAAAGCACATTCAACAATTTCCGACTTTTACTCACCTTACAATTCCCTTATGCAAGTTATACAAAGGGGTATCTTCAAACACAAACAGACCAAAACATTTGCATAGCTGTAGAAGCAGTGTGTGGTCATCAACTGAGTCTTGCTCATAGAAAACCGCATAAATTTTTCTAGAAATAAAAAATACCATGACCATGATAAATACCATGATAAAAAAACACCTTTGGAAGAACTCGTAAAGTATGTGGGTTTATGATTCAGGAGTCCAAACAATCTTTTTCTGGCAAAAGTTAAACAGATTGAAGAATGAACACTGGCCATTTCTCATGTTTTGTACTTGTTTCTTTCTAGGCTCCAACTTTCAGACTTTCCATCTCAGATGATGAAAATTCTTGTGCAGTATTGATCAGTTTTTATTCTACAAGAACATCAAACTATACAATATGAATCCAACAGCTACAATCATTTTGTTGGGCCTGAACATTAAAGGCTTCAAAATGTTAACCTATACAAAGTTAAGGCTAAAAACAAAACTGAGCTTTGTGAATAGGCTCAGGTTTGATCAAGTACAAGCTGTTCAGGTACAAGGCTTGCACACTCAGCAAGGGTTTAATTGCCTTTTTTTTCCCCCAAGGTATCAATGGAACTCATGAGACTACCGTATGTGAATTGGTTGAAAACAGTTCAGAGCCCCAAAGGCCGCCATATGTACCATGTAGGTTCCTCCAGAAATTGGCACTGATCCAAGGATGCATTAACCCCGTAATCAGGGATACATGTAACAATATTTTAAAAACTTTGTCGATTCTGATGTAATTCTAAGTTTTAACAATTTTTCTCTGCTTAATTTGTCATCTTGTGGAAAATACAAAGTTTTCATGAAAATCATTATTCAAGAACTGTACGGGTGTACTTACTTAGCATGAGTTTCCAATTTTAGTGACAGTTTGCCTCCAGTTAGGCACTTGGTAAATTCAGTTGGTTTCAATGGCACACTTTGAGTGACAAGACGAAGGAGTTCTTTCTCATACTCTTTGGCATCTAATTTGTAGACCATAGTTGGTTCCGACAGAAGACCAGCACTTTATAAGAAGGGGGAAAAAAAGAGAGAATAGTTAACAAGTGATGTATTGTCAAGATGTACTTTTTGTCAAAGAAATGTTAATTTTAATTACGGGTGTTGCCCTTAGCTGCTGTATATTTTTATAAACACTATGTACATGTACTCAGTGCTTGTCCAAGAGCTTCCAAAAAAAATTTACAAGCTTACCCGGTAGGACTCGAACCCACGACCGCCTGCTCACTAGTGCAGACAACTTAACCACTCAACTATCGAGCTTGCCGAGGTCGGCTAGCCGGTCTAAGACAGATGTAGCAGCAGGTACCACGAACTACTGTCAAGATGTACTTTGCGTCGGGGATATTAATATTTGTTATGGGCAAGCTCAGTGGTGAAGTGGTCAAGATGTCTGCACTAGTAAGAGGGAGGTCGTGGGCTCGAGTCCTACCCGAGTAAGCTTGTGGATTTTTTCGGAAGCTCTCAGACAAGCACTGAGTATACAGTTTTTAGGAATATCTGTTGGGTAAGGGCAAAACCTGTAATTAAAATTAACAACAGATGGACAAATTTCAGTGAGATACTTTAGAGAATAATGAATTAGGCACAATAAAATCTGCTTGGCAAAATTACTGACAAAAATGTCACATGATGTATATTGTCTATGAACCAATTCACTGATAATAGTGCTTAACATTAAAATTTGCTAAGGATTGGTTTTTAGTTCTAAATTACATTGATCTTTGTTACATTGTTCTATGTAATCTTGGATCAGTTAACTCTGACCATGGATTACAGTACCTATGAACCTACACTTAAACAAATTTCTTTCTTCATCACCATTTGAACTAATACAATAGTATACAGACCTATACAGTCAGTCCGCAGCGCATGCACTGATGAAGTCAATCCCATACTTTGTTTGCATGGCCTTCTGCTCGAATCTGCAACAAGACTTGAGCGTATTTTGCCAAGAGTTCAACAAAATTTTTTTAATGAACTACATGTTCCAAATGAAGCACTGGGTTTCCAAGATGGCGTAGTAAGTCCGAAGCTCACATTTTTTTTTGTCTAGATTAAGTTAATTTTAGGCATAATTTGGTTCATTTGAAGATCAAGTAAGACTCTGAGGATGTTTTGGAGCTATGATTTTGATTGTTGCACCCTGACTAGAATAACAAATAATGACCAAAATTATTACAACCAAACGATAGAAGAAGCACTAGACTTTCGTTTGATATGTTATTAAGCACGTGGCCACGTGTTTGCACTTATATTACTGGCACTTTTCTTGTATGAGATTGCATCTTTTTTTCGGCTGGTTTTCGGCACATGTGGAATGAGATCAGCATTTTTTTATAGGGGTCTAGCTCTGGATACATTTAATAAAAAATGGATATGATATTCAAAACAACTTGTTCTGTGATACAGTAATGATACATAAACTACACCTTATTCGAAGCATTATTTGATGACGTCTTTTTCGACCAATGAAGGCGCAGGAAGACTGAGATCTGGTTATGGCGGCATAATCCCTCATCGTTTTCTTGGCGATCATTGGAATTTTCTGTGCCCTGACTAGACTAAGTGAAAATCAACCTCAAACAGAGAGTTTTTCAGTGGAATATGAAATTTCTTTCTTCATGAAGATGAAATAAGGCTGCAGTCACATTTAAAAAATGGAAAATCTTGGCATTTTAAATGGCTATTTTGTTGAAATTTGAAGCCTTTGTTTCTGTTATAGATTTCGCCCACCAAATATTAAGTAAGTTCCAAAGACTTGCTAGCATGATAGAATGATTACTTCTTTAAAAGAAAATACAGAACACTGTTATAACAAGGTCCTTGGGTCTTGACAAATTACCTTGTTATGATAGTTATCTTGTATAATCAATAATGGAAAACAAAGAAAATAAAAACAAAAACTTGGCACCTAAAATTGTCCTCATAAATATGACCCTGTATTAGGTGGTCTTTTATCTGTGTTCCACTGTATGGATAACAATGTCAATCAAAAAATAAAATGGACATTGAGGCCCACATTCCATGCGTCTTCGCCAGCTCATTAAGTATTCACAATGAGGTCATGCATATGGTGCACATTAAATGAACGGCTTATCAGCGCACTGCGGACTGACTGTATAACACTGCTGCTTTCAAGACATAATCATATTCTCCTTAGCAACCAAGGAAACAATTTACCTGGAGCTTGTTCGGTTGATCAAGTAACGCACCATGAAAGGTTTGTCCTCGTAATACCCTCCTTGTCTTTTGATCCGTTTGACCCTTGACACATCAGGTATGATAGACCCACCTCCCATGAGGTCTCCTAAGGACCAGCCCCTCCAGGTAGGTAAGGTGCAACATTCCTTCTGTTTCTGCATCCTGTCTGTCCATAGAGACCGACGGATGATCCATCTATAGACAAGATAGATACATGCAATCAGTGACTATAAGTTGCTGTTTATTGTAAGGGGTCATGCATATCAATGTAATCATGCTACAATAAATCTTGAAGCAATTATTAATGATAGTGTTTACCTATTCATTGTTTTATCTACTGATCTACTTTACTTCATTATTATGCTCATCTTGCCTTTGGAAGCTCTGTGATTTAGCTTTAGTTATGTTCACATGTTGATTATTATTATTAGTAGTATAGATAAGGTTAGACTAGCTCAGGCAACAGAAGTCCACATCCATGGACTAAACAGCTTGTAACAGTCTCAGGTTATCAGGCATTTAGCATAGTGATGCACACTTTCTTAAGGATGAGCACCAAGCAAATGGATAAGATGTAGAAGAAAAAGTTCCTCCTTAAGCATCCCTCAGTCCTGCCTTGCTGAACTCACCCAAATCCTGGGAAGTCATCCGTCCTATACACAAGAGTTTCATCACCTGATGTACTGACAAATCCTACCAGAGACAAAATATTATGTAGGACCTTCAAGTAGCAAGAATTACACAAAGTCAAGTTTGCAAGGCTACATCTCAATGTGGGGATACAATGATTGCTGTGCAGAAATCATTTCTCAATTTCCAATGTTAACAACACCTTTAGAAACCGAATACGCAGGTGTTCAGTCAGGACATTTCATTCAGTGACTGTTCAAACACAATCTATAATTGAAGAGTTCTTACAGATGTAGATGTATTACTGAATGCTACTTAACTATCACCAAAGTAAATGCAAAAACATTAAACAATGCTTAATTTCGACAGGACTTCGTATTGAGATTATAATGCAAGCACTCAATGAGGGTTACAGAAAAAAAGACAACAAAATTGTTATTCTTACCGTTAGGATTCCAGGCAGATACAGTCAGAAGAGTCGGGTCCTTGGCCAGCATGTGCAATGTCTGAGAGAAATACCTTAAGAAGTCTGGAGTCACCTCTAGATAATCTTCCAGGATAATTAGATTCTCCTTACCCTTGAAAAGTTCCAGTGCACGAGAGATGGCATCATACAGGAAAGCTGTCAAGGGAAAAACAAACACTTTGTACTGTACACACCATTACCTAACACATATTTCATAAACCATAAATTGGAGTTAATTGGCATAGAATGCATTAACTATATCAATTAGTATTGTGAAACTCAACGGGTGTAATATGTCAAGTAACAAACAAGTCCATTACTTCACCTGCATAGTCTGCCTGTGGTTTGATGTACTCTATGGCAAAGTCATACAACCGGACTAGTTCATTTGGCTCAGGAAAATTACCATTCAGTACCACCTATAGGAGAGTAGTAAGAACCCAAATAGAATTAGTCTATAGTACAGTCATTTGCAAAACTTTAAGACCACCTAGAATTTTATTGGTATTTCTGTCACTGGTCTTGCATTAAATTGTCTCATTTAACGATTACTTGACATGTTTTTACAATGGTGCGTAACATCAGTGTAGTGCTCTATACCCATTTGATGATTTTTTTTGCGAAAGTAGGTCTTGAATGGCATTTTGTCTGTAAGGCAGCCTTTGTAAAAAAAAAAGCTAGTCTAAGTAATCAGTATGAAAGGAGGGCACACTAAATATTAGACTGTTAACGTTTCAAAACACAGAAATGTAGTCATAATAGCTGTTTAACCAATATACATAGGTTACACATTGAAAATAAACATACATGTAAGTTGCCATGATTGACTGGTTTAAGTTTGGTTTTTCTTCAGGTTAATGCATTTAGTATGGGTGGTCCTAAACTTTTGCAAATGACTGTAAATAAACCAGAAGTATTACAAGTAGAAACCCCTCAAGACTATCATTACACCATCACAACACCTAAACAGCACCAACAGTCTCAATTTGAGTCTCAAGCTTGGTAGCGGCACTGAATCTAGTCTTGGGACTGGTCCTAACCACACAAAAAATATGCAAAAACACTTAGAACATAAGGTAGGATTTCATGACAAAAATTAGGCAATCTTTTAATTTTCCATTTCTTATTTTTAAGGGAACAAGTCTGGTGCATTAAACGGTAGCATAAGCATGAACTGCTTGAGTAAAATTGACAGAGGTGTTTTAATCAAAGGCAAAAAAATTGAAAGTTTCTTTCAATTTCTGGCAGACAAACAAATGCCTAATATGAAGACCAACTGAAGACGCTGATGAACAAAACTTCATACATAATATACATTACAGAAGGTTTATTTAGAAGAAAGGTGTATATGCAAGAAGTTTGAAATCTATCGTATCTGTGCTTTACATGTCTGTTACAGTAGTTCCATGAAACTGACCCCTAGACTACATCATCACTGAAAAGAAACTCTATGATGTTAGCAGCCAACCCACCAAGACATTGTTAGGCTTTAGACCAGGCACAGCAATCAGCGAGGACAAACACTTCTGAAGAGGTTCCAATTCCACCCCTGCAAAATACAAAGAAGCTAAATATCTTGACAAGCAAGGATTTGGGTCTTCAGACAGACACAATTCAAATGAAATAACATAGCTAATACATATCCACATATTCCAATCCAGACCTACCCACAGAAGCCTAACACACGATTTCCATTAATTTGATGGATTAGGAAATGTAGGGCCCATGGTTTTATGACAACATGGGGTTTAATGTCCCAATTTTATGCAAACTCAATAGTGTATGATTTTGTAGGGTTAAGGCAGATTTCTGGTAAGAGAGCCAAGGATGTCATGGTTAAACTTAACAGTCCCAAATCCCCCAATTTCAATACGATTTTACATACATCCTTGGGGGTTAGGGTTAATGGGTCCCTGGGCATAATGAGAGTACAATATCCAAGAATTATGTCACGACTATTCATTGACTGGTTCTTACAATGTACAAACCAACCAATCCACAGGCAGAATTGAAATTATCACATAAAATACTCTTCAAGCCATTAAAATGATTCTGACAACATTTCTGACTATGCCAGTAGAGCCAAACCTCTATATTAGACAGTTGATTTCTGATCTGCATATACTATACTTCCGTTTTCCTGGCACTTTCTCATGATATGAAGCTAGAACAATTACAAGTATACAAAGGAATAATTCCATCAGAAACAATTGTTTATGAGAAGAAACAAGATGCATCAGAAATGAAATGTGACGGCATTCACAAGCTTAATCTGCAGGCCCTGTGGTATGAAAATCTGACAATACCAAGCATGTTTAAGATGGCAAGCTCAAACATCAACACAAATAGACAAAGAAAGTCCATGCAATCTTTCATTTCAAGGCAGATTTCTTTAGATATAAGGCAAAGCAAATTTGAAGTAAAAGATTAGTCATTTAGCTGACAAGTGTTTAAGCTTTGCTCAATGGAAGTACAAACACTCGACTTTACACGTGACAAGTACATGCATATTACTTTGCACTAAATACTGGTAGTAACCAATTTCAAGAAGACCACAGAGAAAGTTAACAAGCAAGTTCAAGAAGGGAGACAACTTTATTCCAGGGCTGTAATAGCTTACCTGGTACGACAACAATAGGCAGATTGTAAGCAGGATTACTTGTCAGTGTTGAGTCATCAAGAGGCAAAGGTCGCAAGGTTTTGTTTACATTTTTGTCTGGAACAAATATGTTCGTCAAACATGTTTCACTATTTCAAATCAACAAATATTTGAATATCAACTTGCATATCAGGTATTTTTAAACAATGGCACTGTCTAATTTTGCAAAACAACTTCAGATTCAACTGTGGAAAGGATGCCGTTTAGCCACCAAACTAACTCTATTAAAAAAATTACAGAGAAAATGAAATACACTACTCAAAAAAAGTTTAAGGACCACTTTTTATTTTGTATATACTTTTTTTATGTGAGATATTTTATGGCTGAAAATGTGCATTTGATGTTCTGAAACATTTTTTAAATTTTGTATTCCAAAGAGAACACCATCTAACAAACAAAAAATGAAAGAACTAAACCCCACTCATAGCTTGGAAAAAAATTACAAGAATAAAGTGGTCCTTAACATTTTTTGAGCAGTGTATAAGGATTCAAGGCTGTATTTGTTTGCTTCTCAACTTTTTGATGATAAGAATCCAAATGGCATCAACCACCATCAGATTTAGGCAAACAGAATCGATAATTGAATGAACTCACCAGAACATAACTCAGGGTAATTGTCATACTGTTTGCAGAATTCTTGCCGTTTTCGATTGCCAATAGAAGACACCACAGACGCTCCTACAACTGGAAAAAAGCAAAATGAATTGCTGACATACTGAAATAACAGGACACTCAAATAATCTGCTGAGATACAAAAAACTAACGAATCTAATGCTTTACTCATTCGAACATGAAAAGTTTGTCAGTTTATCCCAATAAATACATGTACAAGTCACAAGACTTAAAACTATGGTCATTCTTTAGCTTCTAAGTAAACAAACAGCAGATGAGACTTGTGGGTTTGAATGATGAACATGAACAACATCTGGAGGGTTTGCAGTACAACCATGGAAGCTCATCTCTTTTGAAAGTTGCGTGGTTTTGAAAGGACAGATTTTCATTTAGTTCTCCAAATGGTGTGCTCAATTCATCCTCAGAAGATCGTGTGACTCTTGCTGGGTAGGGGCTTAACTCTAACTTTCTGTGGGATTTTCTTAATATGAGCAGTGAAAAGGGGGCCTTTTGTTCCAGCTATGGAATTTTGTAAGGTTCAGAAGGCTTTACACTTTTCTGCAGTTGGATTCTGTCAGGTTCAGCAGAAAGTTTAGACAAAACGTGATAGGGTTAGGTTAGGTAGAGGAGGCCAGGTACTGTATTAATAGTAAACCTATCTCAGTTTACAATGCATCATTTCAAACTATACGATCAAACATTAAACTGACAAAGCATTTCTGCTGGAACTTTCAGTGCCTTTATCTTGAAACAGCCCCTTTTCTCAGAACTTAAGATTTCTGAATCCCACATCTTTCTCCCTCTCTGCAAAACAACGTGAATGAGTTTGTTTCTGTCACTTAGTTCTCATGTTATTTCAACAGAATTCTGTTTGTTGGAGCTGTCAAATATAAAGAGATGCTGTTACCAGGAAAGGCAAAGCTTAACATTTAAATATTTTCACTGAAAGACAAGAAATTGCAGCTATTCCTGAGAATCTTACTTTTGGTGGGAATACATTCCTTGATTTCCATCTTCGACCCCCATTTTGATCCTTGCCTGAAGCCCAGTTTCTCATAGGGAGTATAACCTTGGATTCCTCTCTGACCGACAAACACCCAGGTGTCCCGGAAATTCAGATCCTCAATCCTGCTACTCCCAAAAGCTTTCATCAGAGCCTTGGTTTTGAACGAAATCCTGGATGAGGACCAGAATATATCTATGTATTAGGCTTATTTCAGGTGGATTTCATTACTAGAATTATTTCAAAAATAAAGTATATCTATGAACCTCTGGATATAATTACATTAACAAATTAGAGCCTTCCAAAAACCACAATATTTACAATACCTAATTAATGACAACCCAAACTGCAGCATGCTTCAGCCGTGTTATCCCACTGCCAGCATTACAGTCCATTCATTTAACTTTTAAGTTGAATTTATCTTCATTGAACTACATTTGTAGTTGAATATTGCGACCAGAATAGGCAAACAATCTGAGCTATTTCAGAGATGAAATGAATGTTACTCACTTTCTGGATGCCTCATCATGCGTTGCTATTATGACGATTTGCCCCACCTCCACTCCCTCTAAGAATTTCTGAAAGAGGCCCTCATCAACAACTGAAGACAAACCAAGACCCAATTGTCATCAATTTTGAAAGTACATTAGAATCTTTACGCAGTGTTCATACTAAATAATGCAAAAAATTTGAAACACACAGGCAATATGTCCTGCACACCCTCAAATGTTAAAACAGTGAAGTAATCCTCATTTTTAAAGCTCCTTGGTACCGTTTGCCTGGTACCTGCTGAACACAAGTCGAGCAAATCTGGGTATTTTTAATATGTCCACTCGTAGCACATTTACATAACTTGAGCAGTAAGCACACCAACATGCAAAGCTCTCTGATTTGTAAATCAAAGAGATTTTCTAGGAAGAACTGGCTAAAATCAAACTGTTCTGTTCCTACTCTACCTGATTCGTAAGTGTCAAAACGTCCAATTTTTACAACTTTCATCTGCACAGTGTCAAAGATGATGCAGTTTAACCCTCGGGAGCCTGGTTTATAATTTTTTGTCTTCTCTGGGCCCATCACCCTATCAATAAAGGGAAAAGGAAAAACAGAACACATAATATCCCTTCCTCACCTGAACACTTAAACATGATGGCTATTATATGTAAGGAGGAAAGAGGAAATCAATAATTCCTCACTGACCCACATCATCTGCTTTAACAGTCATGCATATACAAGCTATCTAAAAAGCTAAGTATTCCATACCTCTGATGGGCATCATGCACATGTACCTCCCTCAACCATGATAACATCACCAAGCCAGGAGAATGTTTCCAAATCTTCATATGAAGTTTTAAGGATCTAGCAAGGTTAGGGTTAAGCCTAGATTATGTCAAAGGTCAACCTTACTTTTTACCATCAACACAGACACTTGGTGTTTGTAGCACAGCACCATGAGCATCACCAGCTACAACATGTAGTGAAACTTTATCATTCCCACAATCTGGTATATTACAGTTACTGGAAAGGTCACGTCGTGACTCTATCTCACTGCCATTGGTGTTCACTGAAAAGGATGAAAATGGGATATCAGCATGTAAATTTTGGATAGGAAAAGAAAGTTTTCTAATTGTTTCTAATCTTCAGGATAAAACCATGAAGAGCCAGACCATCTGAAGTGCTCCTTGTAAAGTTCCACCATCTTTTCTTTAATAACCCTTCATGTGGTTCAGGGTTGTGTTCAGTTTGAATTACAACAAACGCAGAAGAAATCAATGATTGAACAAAACCTTTAATGAGAACATGTATGAATATCTTCACTGTCATTTTCTTTATGTGATAAGCATTTATATGGAGAAGGAATAAAGGTATTAGTCATAAATTTAGAGTTTAACACAACTGTATTTAAATTGCATTTCCAAGCTTACTGGGTAATGCCAAGCATCCACGGAGTTCAATTCGTTCAGCCCACTGCCCGTGTATCAAGTTCAACTAAAAGAAACATCCAAATATGAAGTACATGAAATCACACAGTTAATGTCGAACTGCATACTTACAATAAAATCAGTGGCACATACGACCACATGCAACAATACAAGTGCAAATCTACATGTACGGTATATGCAATTACATCTACAATGGTAAAAATTAACATGGTCAAAACTTGGGTAAGCAAATATGTGCCTAAAGCTAAATGGGTTGCATGCCATAAACTTTACCACTTGTGAGAGCCAGCTTGTCGTGTGTCCTTCCATATCATATCTGCCATGAGCAGGCCATTTCTGTTATATTTCACTATTGCAAACTACCGTAATATTCTTGGTTTCACAAGTCATCTTCAATGTGATTTTGTCTTTAAATTCAATCCAAGAGGCCATCATCTCACCTTTTCAATTCCAGCTGATGTTCTAATCCCCTTCTGTCCAACAAACACCCAGGATGACCTGTAAGCCAGTTGGTTTATATATTGACTGTTGAAGTCCTTGGATAAAATGTCTTTGACTTCTTTGGACAACATACGGAATGCATCATCAGCAGTAACAATGATGAGCACATCTTTGGCAGCAATTTTTTTCAAGAAGTTGATCAGAGAAGGTGGAGCTGATGGATCAAAAAAATTACATCATGCTGGTATTCATAAAATGCTTTCCCAACAGAGCTGTGCAATATTGGAGTCCATCACAAGTCCCAGCAAGTCCATCACAAGTCCATCATACGTCAATCATAAGTCATTCAGTCTTAAGCCAATGCATAAGATATTCAAATAAGCTTTGACAAAAGCATTCTTTTGTCACTGTGCACCCTGTTACTTACAACTGGCCTTTTGAAGGGACTTGTAATTGGACTTGTGACAGACTTGAATGCAACACTGCAACAGAGTCAAAACACCTTGATTTTATAATCATCCACAAAAAAAACCTTGATTTTATAATCATCCACAAAAACACCTTGATTTTATAATCATTCACAAAAAAAACTTGATTTTATAATCATCCACAACTGGCAAACCTGTGGTTACATTTGAATGGCAGAGATCTAAATTTTATAATCATGCTTATCACCTTTAAATCTGCTCCCTGCTGATGACATATGTTATTCTTCCCATGAACAATTGCAAAAGAATTTTTTTTTAATATTAAAGCTCTTAACACAGTTTGCACTCCATCAGATCCCCTAAACACTCTCCTTGGATTAGAAATGTTCTTATTTTGAAATTTGTGAAATCTGTTACTTGTCACAAGTTACTTGTTTTTATACAATTTTTCACTGCAGGCCTCATCCCTACAAACAATAATTACATTCAGGGAGTCACATCTCAAGAGGATAGGCATACCCATTTTAATAATTCTCAGGACTTAAAATCTGTGATAATGGTTGGGTTTTGTACGAGTAGTCCTTTGTCCATTGACATCATGCCAATATAGGTGTGAAATAATAGTGAATGTGGGAGGGGTGAAGTTAACAAGAAAGCAACACACAAATCAAATAATTACTCACATTCAGAATATGTGTCAGCATGCCAGCTAACAACCACCTCTTTAATATTACCTGCATGAAAATAACACAAAATTCAAAAGCTTGTTCAAACCTGTAGAAATCTGTTAGGAGGAAATGTCCATGTATTTTCTTCCTTGTGTTCAAAATTTTGGGATAAATTTGGACCATATATCTCACCATCCATGACGACCATATTAAGTCCTCTGCCTGAATCTTCATCCTTCAAAACTCTGTAGGGAGGTAAATGATTTTTTGTCAAAAAACACTAAAAAGCTTCTTGGAGTCAAGCCTCGAATTCACTTTTTTCACTTACCCACCACTCACCCATCTCTGACTATCTACTTACCTATTCCTTAGAATAACTTGCCAATTTGTTCATCGTCAGATAAGGCCAAACAAAATAATACTTGTGCTTCCTACATGTATGTACATGTACATGTCGAGGCTTGCTTGAAGTATGTCCATATTTAAGCCTCTGAAGTGGCGATAAATTTTAAGACTGAATGTTTGATTTTCTTCATACATGCATATTCCTTTTTTGAGAAGTCAATTAACAGCCTTCCTCTGATCTGAAACATGCAATTTTTCAACAATTCCTTTTCAACAAACTAAACATATTTAGTTGTAAAGATATCTTGAAGCGAAAGAGGGCTGTTTTGTTTTCATGATGAAAACCTATGTGATTGTTTTCTAAAAAAAAAAGTAACTTGATTACGTAATATTACTTACATTTGATTGTTGAGGCAAATGTAGGGTTTCTGTGAATTTTCAAACCCTGTCATTAAATGGAAGCCCACTTGACCAAGGCGACATATCCGTCGGTTGTTGCACACTGTAGATTTCTCATAGAGGACTTTCTCACCTGACGAGTATGCAAAACAACCAAGCTCAAAATTTCACACTTCACACGACTAACTTTTCAGATTAAAAGATACATTAATCCTGTGGTAAGTAACGATCCAATTCCTTTCAGGATCCATTTTACAAGCAGATCACGTGATCAATAACCTACACATCCTGAAACACCTCGATACTCACCCACTGTTTTATCATGGGATTGAGACTGGGCATGTCTTGGCACTTCTAACTGTTGAAACTCATCAGTGGAAGAGCCTGTCAAGACTCGTGATAGGCAGAGAAACACTACACCAATAGCAAGCAGAATGAGCACTTGATACTGACCTAAACAGGAAAAGAATTATGTAACAAACTAGATAAACTGATGAGTGGCAAAGCTTCATTTTGCTGAGGTAATACACTGCTTTCTTATGCAAGATATCATATTTTATCTGTAGCATTAAAGTGCTGTTGCTGTTATTCTGATGTAATGAAACAATAACCCTTTCAACATCCTTAACTCACTTTCTTCAGTTTTTCAAGACTGTGTCAGTAGTTTGACAGAATATATGTTGAAGGAAAGAGCTTGACTTACTCTAAACCCCTTACACACGTGAAATGTTTGAGTTTCAGACCATTTAACTCAGAAGAGTTCATAGTAACCCCGGCTACTTTCTTTCACCCAGCAACATAAATGATCCAGAGAATCCTTCCAGTATATACCCCTGTGACTTACGTCTCATCCTTCTCATTTGTCTGATGAGAACTCCAGCTACCTTGTAAGGAAACATGAGGCAACACCTGCAGCAGCTGAGCGACTCATGGTCTAACCCAGATCTCCTACTGTGAAGTATTTTCCTGCTGTAAGGATTTTGTCTTGCAGCAGTTAGACGGGGCTGGGAAAGAATAGTTGTGAAAAGAAGTTAATAACTCAAACTGAAATGGCAAATTTTAAAAACTTTGAAGAACTAAAAATAAAAACATTTCTAATTTGATTGACAGTTTTTTATTCTTCACAACGTAAAGTGAGAAAAAATACAGACTAACACAATAAATTCATGAGATGTAATACACGTACATGTACATGTAGGTACTCTTTCACTTTATTGATGAAAAAAGTCTTCTTAATTCCTGATTCAAGTACTGTACATGTAGTTAAAAATGTTTCTTCCATCATAAAACCGAACGTTTGCCACCAAATGAGTAACACTGGAGCCAACACCACTGAGACACAGGACAGTGTACTGTGAGTTAGCTATTCACACACAACAAAATGTGGTTTTACTGCCTTTTTCCAATTTTGCATTATATGCCTTTCTCGTCATATTACATGAGGTTTTATTCTGGCATTTCTTGCAAGCTCTGAGCAGGAACAAATGAGGGCATGTTTTGAAATGAAATTGACAGTCCTTTGGTACGCATTCACCGCATAGGTAACAATCTAGGATGGTCTTCGCATGCACGCCGAATGCGTGCAAGACTGAGATTTGTCTGGTGTGAAAATGTCATGGATCTGTGAGAAAAATTATTCTCTGCAAAACCCTGGAACACCTGCAGGAAGAGAGCTTCATAACTAGTTCTCCACAATGTACGGTACATTAAAGACATCTTATTGGTACATATACGGGTAATTCCAGAAATTAAGGGTCCAAAAGTGTGACATTTTTGTGTCCCTGGTACATCTGACCTTTGTTCTTGATTTCAAACTACCCCCTGTTACTATTTGTTTGGCGAGTAATTTGCTTTAATTCATCACTCTGGAATATTAGAAAATGTGTTCTAAACTTACAAAATCATATGTCAGAAGTGACAAGGACACGAAAGAAAATGGACCCCTAATTTCTGGAATTACCCACATACAAGTACAGTATATGAGTAAAACGATTGCGGTTACACCGTGGATCAGTCTCTTCTTAAGTATGTGTGGTTCTGAGAAGAATTGGGGAATAACTCGACGTTTCGAATAGTGTACTCTGTCCGGTTCTTCTCAGAACCACACATACTCAAGAAAGAGATTGATCCATGGTGTAACCGCAATCGTTTTACTCACATAGTTCTTTCACCATGAAAACCTTCAAGTCTTAAGTACAGTATACAGGGTAGACATGTACATGTAAACTGTACATATTTTGACAAGCCAGAGACATCAGTCAAGCAGTAGTGGCTGGACTGTTCAATAATCCCTAAAAATGCTGTAAAGCCAGATTTTTACATTTGCACTTGTTAGAGTAAGGTTAATACTCTACCTGGTAAAAAGCCATCTTACAGCTTCAGGTCATGCATAGCATAAAATTATGACTTCTCAAATAATCTCCAAATAATTCCCTTGTGAACCCAATACTCCAGGAATAACTTCAAAAGTTCCATTTAGTAAACAACCTTCACTTGGAAGACNTGAGTGTGCTCAGAAATGTTTGCAGATTGACAGGTACATGTACGTTGTACACCTCCATGCATCTCCTTTCTATTAACATCATTCCTTTCTCTGATTTCTTTTACTACGGCAGCTCATCAGGTGTCATATCGGTCAACTACACGTACATGTATTCCTCTGGAGAGGGCCAAAAACCTCTGTTGGTGAAACACTTGAACTGTAGTCCAGAAGTCACGTTTAAGGCCAAATGTAAACATTCCATCCTGAGTGGATCACTACATGTACATAATTCCATGCACATGTACTAGCATGGTACAAGTACATGTAGTTCCAGGTGGGCGATGATACATGTACCGGTAGTTTGATTCATTCCTGCTTAAAGGGAAACAGAAGTACAGGTACATCCATGCAAAATATCAACAAGTGGCAAGGAAGTCTACCTGTAACTGATCTGTTACTTTGACATTGCCATGAGTTGTCAACCAAGCAATCAAATAGTCAAGGGATAAATCATGTAGTGTCACTGCCAATCTACATGGACATGTATGTTCACAATACACACAATATGACGCAGATATGGACAGCTGCCCTGGTAAACTGCATTCATCACTTTAAGAGAGCACCACTTGGACATACATGTAACTCAAAACCATCTACTCATTAATGCAAAACCATCAACTGGGAATGATCAAAAGGGACATCATTGGTGGTTTACATGCATGTACACTGCTACAGTCCACTCTACATGCCACTTACAATGCTGCTACCTAGGCAAAGCAATGGCTGATTCAGTTTAATCATTAACTGAGATAAGAGTCCTTCTTCTGTTCCCTTCCCCTGCAACAAGATAACTGATAGTAACTCAGTTTAAACGGTACAGTACATGTACTGGTACATGTACACGTATGTACATGTAGAATTACAGACAGAGCATGCATGCATTATAACACACATGTATTTCACTACATGTACACGTACGTACCACTGGAATCTTTTAAACATGTAGAAATGATTTTTATTGCTGAGGGCTTCAGGGCATTGGTAAGTTCAATATGCCTCAATCACCTGTCTCTTCAAGGTAGCGCATGGGTTCTATGTCTTGGATTTAATCCCTGCACATTAAATAAGTAATAGTCCTGTATATATCATGTGGGAATCAAAAGAATCTGTTCCAAGCCAGCTACTAATAATTCTCATCATTTCAATGTGCCTTTTTATTCACCAATGAATGAAAGTATCATAATCATTGTGTTGTGTACATGTACATGTATGTAGTTGACGCTCATCACATTCCTAGAATCATCAATCTGGACCAAGAGAGGGCACTATTTTCTTGGCAAGGGAGGCTCCTTTCGTCGGAACTGAACTTAACTGGTTCACAAACGACTAGGAAATGCACGCTTTACGGTCACACCGCTACCAACAAAATGAATACTTCCAACCAACATGACTCTTTTTAACCAATGACACATGAACATGAATGGGAGAGTGCTGCTGCCCAAGGCAGACTATGGACATTACCGGTATGTACATGTACAATGTTTTCCAAACTGAGGCTCAAAGACAGCTCCTAGGCCTTTTGTATGGCATGGAAGACTGATGGCTGCAGGTTACCATAGTTAAAGAGTTTTTTTCACTTCAAGCAGATCTTCAAAGCTTCTGAACTCATTGCAGTAGTGTCATCAATTTTGGAGGAGGAAAAACATAAACCTTCACCATATGACATGCTGTGAAAGCAGAGTTACCGATACATGTACATGTGCCAAAACTTGATGTTACATACATGTACCAGGTATGTAAACACCCCAAAATATACAGGTCTACAAGTAAAAGTATGACTACAAGTAGTCATCAAAGGAACCCAAGTTGGTTCCAACCCAATTTTGTGCAGTAGTTTCCTCTATTTGAAATAAATCCACAACACAATTGCCCTAAACACCACAGTGTTCCTCATCAAACCACTCAAGATAGATATCTCTCAGAGAAAACAGCACTCAGAAAGCATAAACTATCACTAACTGAACATTTTATCACTGTCCTTTGACTTATGAGTTCCCTGATCTCTCAAACACTACCAACCAGGTCAAAGACTAACATGATAGATTGTAAATACTTCCCACTGGACCTCACTGTTCCAAGCAAAGATCAATACACCCACAGTGTCATGACCTCTAGTGCTCCAGCATTCCGCACATACATTGGACTGCCTTCAAATCTAACCAATTTTTTTTTTTACTCTGAATAAGTTACAGGCACCTCATACAATTTCAAAGAAGTGGCACTCCTCCTGCCTGCGCCAAAGAGATATATCAAAACAAATGCTTCAAAAACATATTGGATCTACCAGTACATGTATGTTACACGCACCAACAGATGGGCAATCACAAAATCCTTAATTTTTAGGCCAACTGGAACATTCCACATTTCTGTATTAAAAATCTTATAAGTTGACTTCTCACAAGCTTCAACATATAAGTCATACCTACTCTATCTGTGGAAATGTACATGTAGGTACATGTATTCACAAAAATGTAAAGTTCTGATAAATGACCTACAAAGGTAGGGAAAGTTTACATGAATGGGGCTTATCTCCTACTGAACACCCCCTAAAAAAAGAGAAGAGTCCTTTCTTTTAAACCATAAAAATCCCAAAACAACAAAATCAAATAAATCCTATCCACTCCAAAACAAGAAGGAAAGGATGCCTCAAGGCAGCTCATCTACATACAAATGTACATGTACATGTGCAACACAAATTCCACAAATTTCACACTGACCTATTGCCAAGAATTAAACACATGAAAAACCTACCATGGGTGGTCTTGAATCGTAGTTAACTTTTCTACAGAATTTGGCTTTTAAATTGCTGTCAATCAATAGCTCTTGATGATTCTACACATTTAAATGTACATGCTGTATGTAGCAAATTCACAAGAGGCACGTACAACATTAACAATAAGAATTAATTAGATACACAGGCTCAATTTTCCTGTCCTCCTGAAACATCAAGTGATCTGTGGAAGAGATCGCCCGCATGACAACAAAAGCATGGATAAACACCGTCTCTCTCATATTAAAACACCTGGAAGGGTTACCATAACAACAGTCAGCAGTCCCCCTAGACAGCATTCAATGGATACTTAGAGTGTACATGTATATTGTTCCATAAATTATTTAGTACTTACCATGGTTGGCTAGTTCTTACCATGGTTGGCTTCAACTGGACAACATGGGCTATACATTAACTTAAACCAACTATGCGTATGTACCCCCGGTACTACCATCCTTTATACTATTGAAAGTCAGCATTTTTCCCTTGCAACCAATTACCGGACCTATCTATCCCCCTGTGATTCCAAAGGAAATGTGAAGGCATCTGAATCCATGAATGTATAAGGGAACGCTCTGCTAATGGCCAAGCAGTGTAATAGCTACATACATATAGTACATCATAACATGTAAAAATGCATTTAACTCATCCTTGATGGTTTCTACTAGTACTAGGGTCACAGATCATGGGTAAAATATTCCAAGAAAAGGGCGCACAAACAAAACATCATGAATGGCAAAAACATACCAAGAAAAATAAAGTGTACAAACCGTCATGACAGAGCTCAGGCATTCATATGTAACCTACATGTAGTGTTTAGGCATTAATGAAACAAAGTGAGGCAAAACTTATCCATGGTTATATTTCATCGCAATAGTTGCTCTAAAATCTCTGTCAATCTACAGGTACATGTATGTTGACAGTTTGATTTTTCTTTTATATATTTCAATATTTCAATACTCTTTGAGCATTGCATGAAATTAATGTAAGTCTTTTATTGTGTAATTTCTTTGCCCATTTATGCCATTGGACATTATATGCAGTTTCAATAGCTAAAAATAGTTTAGGAAATTTCAATATACAGCAGCTGACAGCTGACAGTAATTTGATCACAACTGAACATTTTGCTTGCCACTCCTAATACAGTTCATTTCATTAGTCCCACCCGGCTATTCCTTCCATTACTGTCTCCTGACTGTCTCCTGACTTTTGGAATCATTTTGGTAGATGACTATGACATCATACTCAATATCTGTAGAGTCGATGTTGTGAGGTCGAGGGCAATCATGAGGGGAAACTTCATTTAAGCACATGACACATGGTGGATTCCAATTTGCATGGCTGCTTTATCAGTGGGAAAGTCATATACATGTTTGTACATGTATTCTCACAATTTATAATAATTCAGAAATTCCAAGAGTAGGGTCTGCGCAATAGAGCATTGCCTTTGGTTTTCGTGGGGGGGGGGGGAACTGACCAGTTTTACAAGATTAAAATGACAAAAAGGGGGTCCCAAAATATACAACCCCCAACTACAGCATTCAGGCCAAATTAAAACTGGGCCATAGTTGGGAAAGGCCGGTCAGCCAGCAGAGGGCGCCAGCATACATGTACATGTAACTAGCCATCAGTCAACCATACATGGTGCAATGCGGTTGAAGGGTGTAGTGAACAAATTCAATCCCCACTGAAAACAATGCACTATCAACAAAGTTCGGGGCTCAATTAAATGCAAGTTAACATTCCTGGAGTTTCTCAAACCAAATTGAAATTGTCTCGACCTTACTCTTTCCATTTCTTTTCAACTTTTGGTGAAAGTGATAGTTCCCAAGTCTGTTCACAACCATTTTTTAAACAGGTTCCCTCTACTTTCTTGGACACTGAGGACCATTTTTTTCCATAATTGTATCAATGCTACCTTTGGATGGATGTCCCTAAACCAAGGGAGTTGATCCTGGCTCATATTTCCACAATCTTTCCAATTTTCAGCCGAACAATCTTCCTTTTTCAAAACTGGGGCACTTTTTTATGCTAATGAGCATACCCAAAAGAAAATCTGCCAGTTACTGACAGTTTTCTTTAGATCAATGGTCTGACCTAAGCTTTGAAAATATTACACTATTTTCTCCAACTTTATAAAAAAGAGTATTTTACAAAAGAAATTTAAATATTGTTTTAAATTTGAAAATAAAATTAGTTCCCATTTTGGACATTTTGTTGACTTTATTCATTTATTATGCACTGACTAAAATCAACCCCAGTTTTCAGGTGTTTTCTGGTGTTCTGCTGTATTTTCCTGTTTTTCGAAAGGCCTACATTTATAGAGTAACACCCATTTCAAGCATGTCAAAAACTGGTCAGCAGGTCACACTAGTTCTCTTTTAACTTATTTAACTTAGTAGGACCTACTCTTTTTGCTCTCTTTTTTTTTTTTTCATATAATTTTGTTTCGGAGGTATTGATGAAGGTCTTTGTATGCATATATGCTGATGAGCAGAGTGCGTTACCCCCAGATGTGAAACGCTGTGTGTGTAACATGGTGAAGTAGATATATACACCCATTATGGAATCAGAGATGTATATTTGGGGACCCCCAATGTTTTCTGTCATTTTCATCTTTTAAAACTGGCCAGTCCCTAAAAAAGCAAAAGGCAATGTTTTCTTTATTGCACTGATCCTATTCTTTAGAAATTTCGAATTGTAAATTGTGAGCCATGCTGTACATTGCGACAAAAACAGACCAAATTTAATATTAATTTAATTCTAAATGGCAATGGTAATCATGATTATGCCCATGTTAGTCACCCACCTGGCTCCTTTTTTTTCTTCTAGGAGCCAGTGGCTCCTGTTTTCTCCATAGGCCTAGGCTTTACCCCCAGAGCTGTGAGAGCAGGGCAGATGTCAGACCCCACAGTTCTGGGGGTAGCCTTCGCTTATCATGCGCATACTACTGATTGTCATAATTGTGAGAAAATGTGGCTTTCTTAGGCCAAAAAAATAGTCGGTCTCTGGTCGAGTATCGATTTTGAACGTGCGCATCAACTTTTTTTTGTACATTTTTTTCTAAAAATTTTCAAAACAGCAACCTCTATTTTCAAACCACCTGAATGTTCACAAATAGACTGATTCCTGACCACAAGTTCACAAGACAGAAGGGCAATTTGTTCAAGGAACCAGACTAATTTGTGGGTAGCTCGTACCTGGTGATAGATCCGTTACGACTGCTTAATGTTGATGTCGAAGTCACACAGTAGATCATGGGTAGGTTACAAAGTTGCAGCCAGCTGAACAACAACAATGGTGGCATGACATGTGATGTGAACGTAGCCAACAATTTCAAGGGGGTCATTCGTGTAATTTTAGAGTGGCGGGGGACCGGGTATTCTGCAATTACTCCCAAAACTCAAAACCCTGCCCTCTTTTCACAACATTAACCTTAACCTTACAGTTACTGAGCATGATGTCACACATCATACATGTCATACTCATTTCAACGTAAACCTTTCTACCTCCTCCATGGCCTTGCACTTACAAATCAAACTGAGCAAGACATGACTTCACTTTGTTTTGTTATTGCACACAACAGGCTGGGCCTGTACTGCACTGTAGTCACGGTACGCGGTAGTGAACCTATGATGTAGGTTGAACTGACTGTAGGCCAAACATGCCAAAGACTTAGCACGGACTTCGACTTAGCATGCTTAGTTCCGGAAATTTCAGTGAAACCAAACACTGAAAAAGTGGGACGTACGTCTTTTCAAAGCAAAGACTACTTCAGGACAGGAAAAGTATTTTATGCTTATACTCACCACTTCAATTCTGACTTCGACAAAGTCTAGACTTTAACTCAAGCCTTGGGTCTGGTGTCACTTCAGAACGTACATGTACATTGTACACTGTACACATGTACCTGTAGTACTAGACTCTAACGTACAATGTAAATGTACATAGGGCC
>NW_019091668.1:181881-226300 GCF_001949145.1 Acanthaster planci
TGGGGGGGTACTTTTTCTGCGCCTCCGCCTGGCGGAGAATTTTCCTTAAATTGGGACACTGCACCCACAAGTTACGTTTACGCATTTCAGAAACACTATGATACTTCAATGGTAGCCAGAGGCCTTTCCACTTTCATCAAACGAATCACTGGATACCAGCCAAATTTTTTTAATCAAATTAATACCCTGACTCCTTTGCGCATATTTTTACGATTAAGGCTGACTGCTACCAGACTACATTTTGTTATGCAAATGATGGAACGGTTAGACCAATACCAAAGATCGTATAGCGCGCGTAGCGGTGCTATACGATCTTTGGCCAATACGAACAATATGGTTAATGACGTCATATTTCTACCACGCCTTCATTCATTCATCAACATCATCAGCTGACGAAACGTAGTAACAACGTACACATGCGACACACAAACGTAAATGTACACAAATATCGTATTTCCGCGAGCGACTCATCAACTCGTGCTCTTACATGCAGCAGCGACACCAACAAGAAAGCCTGTAGTATTGGTAGTGACGTTCAGTGATCATCTTATCACAGAACAAGGATTTCATCCAAAATCTTGAGACGATTTTGAAATACAGTAGGCCTAGTCCATATCCTGTGGAACACAATTTTGGGAAAGGTGAGGAGAGACACAAACAAGCCATCATTCACAATTCGTATCAATTTTAGCACGCTGAACCCGTGCTTTGAGTTTCGAAATGATGCATGAAATTGCGCAATCTGAGCAAGTAACTAGGATAAGCTTTTCCTTGTGCAAAAGTTGGCGAGGGTGTCCCATGGCTGTGGTCTCAACGAGTGAAGAGAATTTAAGCTTTCACGAAGAAGTTGCAGCTGAGTCGGTTCCAATTGCAGAATGTGACAAGGTCTCTGGCGAAGCTCGGAAGAGGCGTCACCGCCGAGGGAGGACCCGCCACCGACACCGACTTTCGAAGCACAGACGAGACCAGCAGCGGGCACGGTGTTTGAAAAGGGTCATGGGGGCTCCAAGGAATGACAACGAGTACCTGATGAGCCAGTACGCCCAGGGACAGCTTCAAGAGGTGCCTTTTTATGAGTCACATCCACCTCCTCATCAGTTCAACCATCCAGCCTGCCAGTGTCCAGGGTTGTCCTTACAAAGCTGCCTTTCCTCCTTAGGGATGGAGGACATTACCCCACAAAGAGGATCGCCAGATACCTGCAGTTCAAGCCCCTCCGACTACAGCAGCTTGCCAAGCTCCCCTGACGAGGACAGTTGTCACTATGGTTACAGAGACCTCTATCCAGCTTCTTACAAACAGCCTGAGAGAACTGATCATGCTGAAGTAGAAATAGGGCATGGCATCATTATAGGTGGAGCAGATGCAGATTTCGTGAAGAGAAACTTTGAAGAGGAGTATGCCAACAACATCACAAGGGGCCTGGAAGAAGCGTCAAAGGAAGAACTGATCTTGAAATGCATAGCACTTATGAAGAAGCTTAGGGAACTTGAGCAGGGCAAGGTGTCAAGAGTGGCAGAAAATCACGTTTTGAGAAGTGAACATATGTTCTGCTAGGCTCTAATTTGCTTTTGACGCAGCAAACACAGACCGAACAGTGTCCTTCATAAATGAGCCAAACTGAGGAACTGACTTAGAGCAATTGTGTGCAAGTATGTGTAATTAACCTATTATTAGCACCTAATAACTATTCACTCAGAGAGGCCATACATTTGATTTGCAGATAAATAGTAACATAAGCAATCACTTGACGGTCCCTATTTTCGACTTTCGTGAAAAAATACCGGTATTTCCAAAAGAAAGAAATGAAAAGCCTTTTTAGCAATTGTAAACATGTGAATCATTGATTTTACTTCAGATTTTGTAAAAATCACATCACTAAGCATCATCGTTTATATAGATATCTGTTGACACAAGTTTTTTCTTTTTTTTATTGTTATGAATAGGAACATTTACTAAGTTACTCGTTTGGATTACTGATAATTTTTCCACAGTATTTTTTTATTCAGATTTTAGGTATATGTAATCTGTTTGCTTTTTTCAGGACAAAATGGGTAAAATACTAGGTAATGGACATGATGTACTTGAACTTCAACACAGAGATACTATTTCTAGAACTGTATCTGAGTCAACTTTCCTGGAGATGCCCAGCAAGATGTTTTACTCGGCAATGTTGCTGGGCAAAATACGTTCATTTATACATGTACATGTATCTCATGAACAATTTGGTGACAACATACCTTTACTGATTATTTAGCAAAATTGGCTACTGTTAGCATCACCATGAAACTGTCACAATACTTGGGGTCATGCGAATTCTTATTCAGAAGTTTTTATTGTTTTATTCAATTGTGATTGTTTTTAAATGTCTTCAGAAACCTTTCAAAAAAATTTTCTCATGGTTTTAAGAAATTGTCCTTTCAGAGAGCTACGTGTATGAAGGCAACTTGGCTGCATGGAGCAAGCACGATGTGATTCCTGACCATGACAACCTTTTCTCCTTCGCTGTTCCTGGGACATCTCATTCACCCTTTGACCTACAGGTCACAAGGTCAGCTGGATGAGGAAAGTTCTAGGTAAACCTGACAATTCAAATATGGGCATGATTTTACTTTACTAACGTTGGGTTAGTTAAAACTTGTAATCTCAAAATTTTGCATTGGAAAGGAACTTACAGGTTTTGTTTTTGGAAACCAATTCACAACCATCATTCAGTGTAATGTTACGATTTAAACTTTCGGTATCCACATCAACTGTATTACTGTTTAATTTGCGTACATTAAATTTTTGTTGAGTGGTAGTCCTGGTTGGTTTAGTTTTAAAACTTGTTTCCCTAAAGTGTCAATTAAGTGTACACACTCTGAACATCCTTTTTTCTAATTACCATCTCGTAACTGATTTGAAGAAGTGTTGTAAAACGTTGGTTGTCTTGCTACTACTGGGTTTCTTCTGTCTTGAAATGAGCAACCCTTGTATTATCCATATGACTTTGTTTTCACAGGAGATGCCTATAGAGTGGACCAGATACTTCAGTCTTGACCACCTTCGACATATTGGTTACCTAATACATGTAATTACATAATGTAGGACTTGTGAATTAAAATTTAAAATCCATGTCTCCAAGCACCAGATTTCTTAATGCTTTAACTTTCTTTATTTTTCCAAGTGTGACATCACTTCCAGCATTGTAACATCATTTCAGGAAGGAGGTTAACCTCCCAACTTTAATCTTTATTGTCCTTGGAATCAGAAATCCATGCATGATCAAAGATTTTACAAAGTTATGAGAATATTAAGCTGATTATTCCATTTTGACATCAAACCATCTGAATTTTTAAAAGTAGAAGCATGAGCTTTATCCTAAACATTAAAAAATTGCATTGCATTCTAAATTTACCTCTGGCTGATGGTCCTCAGGTTTTAGCCAAGTCATCTGATTTTGACATGCCATGTGATAATAAGCCATGTCCCCAATACAGTGTGCAAGAAAACATTCATATTTTTGTTCAGGCTTGCATGTGGAATGTAATGATTCAATAAAATCTATTTTCTTTACAAGACTAAAAAAAATATGCAAAACTGTATTTTGGAGTATGTCTGCCAACCTTTTGTTATTATCTGAAAGACTCCTGGGTTGGGTCATACATGTATTTGAGGGTGCATTGAAAACTACTAAACCATGATGAACTTGACACATCAACAGGTGTACTCAAAAATAACTTTGGGTGGAATTATGACATGTACAGAGTACATGCACTTGTTCAAATTATAACCATACTTGTAGCATTGTTAAGGTATGAAGCAATAAAATGTGTTCTGGTGGAAAAGTCTACATTCAATCCAAAGTATTTCAACTACTAATAAGGAAGGCAAAGGAAATATATTATACAAGCTCTTCCAGAGGGGTGTATTTGCAATAAAATTTCAAGTTTCACTCATAACTGTTTGGTACTTTGTGTTTGTTAGTTCTTGTATTTTCATTTTTATGAAGAATTGTAAATTAAATCAGCTACGACCACTCCTCCACTCGATATGCACTCTGTACTTAACATGCAATGTCCACAAAATTCAACAATTTCTGATTATTGACATTTTATTACGACCAAGAAATATGCATAAAGCAAGTTTTTATTGTACTTGTAGATGGTTTAAAAGTGTAGCATAACTTTGAAATACTGTCCAAAAGATGTATGTAATTTGGATTGGTTATACAGAAAACAGAAAATTTACACTTTGAACAAAGCTTTCAAGGATTCCAACTACTGTACATTCATGGAGGAAGGACACAGGAATTTGAACTGCCCGGGCTATAACATCTGGCCAATTACCGCTTTCTGGCATGTTCACAGCCAGAGCGCAGCAAATACTTGATACACACCACCTGTTTCACAACCATAAGCCCCTTCGTACCCAAGATCATCGTCACAATTTTTTGCTGGTAATCTGCACTTAAAATGTTGTGTACTGCAGTACAGGAAGTTGAATATTCATGTCATCGTTGGTGCTTGGTTTGATCTGACATCAAATTGAATGCTTGCTCAGTTTTATTAGGCTGTGTACCCGAAGTGTCCATGTGCAGTGCCAGTTATTGCCCTCATCGAATACTTTCTTCTGGACTTATTTTTGGAATGAATATCCCAGTTGTTTATGATATTTTGCATTTTTATTTATTATTATTATTACAGAATTTACACCAAAAGGTATTTTATGAGATCTCATGATCATGCCTTGGGATAAAACACCGCATTTTGTGTCCTGTGGTGGTCAACATGTTGGCCAGTGTAAGCCATATTCATACAAAGACTTTGAAAACTTATGTTTTGAAGTGACAAAATAAAATTACAAACGTCGCATGGATAATGGAAAAGTGCATCAAAATCTTTTGTAAAAATATGACACCAAAGGAATGTAAGACACTTATTTATTTCCTGGTCACTGTGATAAGTTGTAGTTAATTGCAAAGAAAATACCACAAAAATTGCTCTGATATTAATGGCCCCACTTGTCCCGCTAAGCTGCAGGCAGTAATCAGGATTTTTGGAAAGTTTACTATTGTTCGTCTGATGGGGCGGCGATGATCATTGAGCACTTTGATGTGCCAGAGTTGTAACTCCTTCAGTGTCCTTCCTCCATGGTACATTTTACATTCTTCAGGAAGAGAAGACAAAGGGAGAGCTCTTTAACCAGTCCAGTTGTGACATTTTGAGATTTGACAGGGATCAGTCCCAAAAGACATGTCGCTACAGTTTTAATTCCAAAAAGGTACAGAGCAACTTGGGCAAATGCAGTTGTTTTTTTATTAGAGACTAACAATAGGAGGGAGTGAATGTGTGTGCCATTTCTTCTTCCTCATACTGAAATATTGCACAGTAATGTCATGCATTTGCTTATGGAGAACTGATGACCTTTTTACGTCAATGTTTCTATAGTGACAATGGATTTCTGTTATGGAACTAGGACAACAGGTGTAAAATGCTGGAGGGCACTCGGATGTGCCATATAAGGACGTATAGATCCAATTAATCAATACATTGATTGCCTGTCATTGTCAAACTCCAGCTGGGTAGAAACTTATTCACTAACCACACAATGTACACATGTATATACATGTAATTATTTTTATCAAGGCATATCGATGAGTTGCTAACCATTTGAATGAATTTCCCAAGATTTATTATACAGTCAACCCTTGTTATTACAAGCATTGTTAAGACAACATCCTTCGTATAACAGCAAAATGTTTAGGTCTCAATCCTTTATTCAGCACTATTTTCATTCCTGTTTCAAGAAGGTACTTTTTCAGGGCCCTCAGTAATAGCAGTAAGACTTACTAATGAGGCTACCCCGATTAAATAAAACAGTAAATAAATAAACTAAATACTTTGCAAAGGCTAAAGAATCTGTTATCAATGGGGTTCAACTGTAATCATTTACAAAGTTTTAAATATTAAATGTAGCTGGCTAAACTTCAGCACATTTTAAAACATACAGAAAAAAATGTGCAGTGAACAAGTACATATATACAAGTACAACATGAAACTTACTGAAGCTTTACATGTATATCTTTTGGGGCATATGTACGAACACCGCATGTTCATTAGTAAATATATGCATTAATTAATGTAATTATTCATACAATGTTCATGTACAGTTTGACATGAATTCATGTAAAGTTTTACAAGCTCACCCATGAGGCATTTAATATGAAATCTACTTTTAGCAAAATTGAATACCTTACCAAGAGAAATGGACCCATGGCAAAGGTGATCTTCTATTCCTACAATGCTTCAATGGTACCACCATTCCTTTCCTTATGTCCCTCTGGGTATCTGTTCTGGGGTGGGGGAGAGTTACCTTAGGAATGTGGCTCCCAAGGTGGTGCTAGCATCCCAATCTTCACCACACCTCTGTAGGGACTCGTTCATGATGCCGACACATTCTTGAAAACTGTCTAATGCAGCTTGACTGACGGACACTGCAAAGGATTGAGTGAATAACTAAGATTGTTACAAGGTGAATACAGCTAAGGCAAGGAAGAGGATTGTCATTTCATATTTCACACCACTTGAGGGACCTGAGTCCAGTCCTGCTTAAATTCCAACTGACACCAATAACACTTACTAAGGTTTTCAATTCTTTTTGTCTCTGTGTCACCTTTGCTGTGTTGGCCAGTGTCACAGACACCAATGTAGGATGTCTGTATGCTTCTCAAACTATCCAAAAGCTGAAAGGGAAAACAATAAACCTATAAATATTCAGAGTCTCATATTAACAAACAAAATAGTCACCCTTGCTCAATTCACTGCCTTCATTGTCTTATTCCAACAGCAACATTGACAAGTGAAGACCAAGCAAAGTAATGTAGAAAGTTTGAACTCTAACCAATTATTGCACTTACAGTAGTAAATTGTTGTAGCAGGGAATATACCCTCTTGACTGCTGGTCCTAGATCAGTTAGTCGGGGTGGGGTCTTGTTACACCATTGCCTCATCTCACTCTCAAAACAATAGGAGAAGCTGGTTACCAGCTGAGCTAGCTCTGACAGTACCAGCTTCAGGGTCTGAGTCACTTTAGTAACAGCCTTCTGGTCACTCTGGGGAAAATCGTGCTGCAGCAGGACAGAATGACCAAGGAAATTGTTTTTCATCTTGAATGACTGTTCAAGGTCGGGTTGGTGCAGTAGAGCTTTAGTCAACAAGTGGATTGAATTTTCAGTTTATGACTGGTTGGTTTTCCTGGAATTTCATTCCACAGCTTTTCCTCCCAAAGTCCCAAGGCAAAATCTGAACAGAATATTTCTTAGTCCTTTTATAATTTTTAAGGGTGCCCAAAGTTTCTTGGCTTCTGAACAGCTAAAAGAAATAAGAATAGACTGATTGCACCCAGTGAGTCACATGACCTACAGTGGGTATTAAATATCAACAATTACGATGTCCACCAAAAGCAAAGTGTTTCGTAAGTATCATTTTCCAAAAATAATGCGGACGGTAGGTACCGTACTCAGACTACAGATGTACTGGGTACTAAACCGTAACCTGGCTGTATAGTTTGTAAACATCACCCAAAACACACGTTGTTATGGGGTCGATACCCACTATAGGTCACATGATTTAGCAGGCGCAATCGGTCTATTCTAGAGGTATACACGTAGAAATAGTTTATAGCATTTGCTACCAAACTTTTCAACACATCATTACACATCTCTTAGCTGTTCAATACAATTTCAAAAAGAGAGCATACATCTTTTACTGATATTGATAATTTCATTATTTATAAGATCTACTATAAATATTGCCAGGTGGTTAATAGTGGAAAATAAACTGAGCAACTATTTTTGACTGGCACCTGTTTTTTAATAGCTCCAAGTTGGGCCTCGGAAGCCTGCACATCCTTGGTCAGTTTACTGATCTCCTCATCTAATTTGCTTCTGTCTGGTGGCTTTGGCCTATAAAAGTGTCAGTTCTCTCAGACATTTTATTTCAGAAATTTTTCTGGATCTACCAAAGTCACTGTATAGTTGAACCATATGGCACAATCATAGAATGTAACATAATGGGGCATCAAGTACTTGACAAAGTAATAACACCAGGGTTTTTAACCATAAGACATTAAAAATCAAGTAAAACCTTGGTGTGGAAATTTGGCAGAGTAAGGAAGGTGGGGATTAACGGCGTAATGATTGATTTCCTGACATTAGTTATTACAATAAAATTACACAGTCCAATTAACTCTGATTTTTTTAATTACATAAGAGTAATACATGTATATGTCCACACAGTATATCATATGTGGTTTTCATCGGAGTAGCTCTGAACAAAAATGCAGGCATTTGTTGAAATTTCAGTAATGGGTATGTTTTAGGTTTGGATGACACTTTGGTCTCTCCTAGGTTCCTCTAGAGTTTCAGATTTCTCCTGTAAGTATGCTATGAGGTGTTTCAGCATTGTTGCTTTGGAGGTAGTTCTACCTTTATTCACATGTACCCTCTGTTTCTTTCATTCAGCCTTTCCTCTCCTTCACTCACCTGTGCCCTTCTAAGCCCTGTTCCTTGAGAGAGTTTTCTATCATTCGCAGCAGATCTGGGGGAAGTAGATAAAGCTTGGTAGAGAAGAAATCCTTGAGATCACGCTGAGCAGCCAAGGTGCTGATGTATTGACAGTCGTGATCCATCTGCTCTTCCACAGTCATACTCTCACTGAGTTCAGGATAGAATCAGGAGGAAAGTTGAATGTGGCTCCAGTGGATATGATTTGCCTGTTTCTCAGGAAAGGAACATCATTTTTAGGCCTTAAAGCCTAGCATGTACATGTACAGAACTGATGAGGTAAACATTAATAAAAAGACTCAGTACTCCAGAATGTCTTGTGTGACTGTGTTGTGTGATGGGGTATTCTCTGTCACTCTTTATATTTGCAGCTACTCTGCAGTTGCTTGCATTACAGTCTTTCCAATTTCCGATCCACAATTATCTTCCAAACTCTTGAGACACTGATAGTACCTGATAATGCCTGGACTTGCAAGGCTTCTCTTCTGTGGGTTGTCAGCTGTGTCCACTATGCACAAGATATCTAGTAACTGATCCCAGAATGCAATCAGTTTGCTGGATGAAGAAGTTCCCTGCACACCAATACCAATATAATTAACACTTTTAACTCACTGAAATAAAAATGATGTTTTAACTGTACAATTGTAAATACCAGAGAAAGTCTACACTGTCAAGTCTATCAACTTCAGGAAGCGCAGGTAGAGCTAGACTTATACTAGATTAAACAGGTTATCAAAAGAATCTTAGTTTTAAAAGGGAAACAGAAAAAAAGGAAAAAATTACAGCTACATGAAGGCAATGTGTTCATCAATATTTTCAATAAAAATCCCAAAAAGATAATGCAGTCATGCAGAGGGCTAGTTTCAAGGAAAGAACAGGTGAATATTTTGACACTTGATATTACTGAGGCTCTTGTCTCTTAATGCTTACTGCAATAGTTATGGATAATTTGGCTGAATTGGTTTGATCTCAATCAACTGGACTGTACTGACATTGTGTTCTCACCCTCATTAGATCGATTTCATCTGCCTTGCAGAGCCCCATCATGGTTGATATCTGCAGAAGACCTGAGAGTAAAAGGTCAAGGAAAATGACACTCAATTGTCCAAACAAATTATGAAGTTCTGAACAAAAAACTCATCTTTATTCAAGCTTGATACATGCTGATTTTTAGTACAATGGTGAGTAGACATTGCCACAGCCTAAGCAATTTCAGTAAAATCTAGGTAATTATGGGTTTGGAGAGACTTTTGTATACTAATGAGTTTTGTTTAACCAAAACCTTTAGGAGTTTGGCGAGACTGAAGTAGGTAGAGCCCATCCTTTAATATTTATACTTAAGTTGATGGTTCTTTACAACTACAACATTAAGAATGTGCCATGGTATTAGTTTTTTGCATGATAGAGGATTTGAAAGACGAAGGAAAGTCCCCAATTAAAACTGTAGAATGAATGAAGAGTTACTTTTTAGATAAACAGCAGATGAGGAAACTTCTTTAGTAATTTATATCTGGTTAAGGATAAGGGGTCACAAGATATTCAGTTGTGGAAATGCCTTGTAGGAGTGTTGAAATTGATTGAAATTCAATGAACTCACACTGCAACCTGGAATCCACCTGCGTTTCACTCAGCACATACTGATTGTCCAACATTTCTGCGAGCTTGCTGTCAAACCTACAAAGAAAGTAGAGCTTTAATCATAACCATTTTATGTATAACAGAGACAAGTCTAAATTTAAACTGTGAACTCCTCTCATGCCAAGCCCCACTTCCCATGGGGCCAGTCTTACCGTGAAAACAGCCACTGTAACAACCTGATCCTTGCTTCACCAGGATGAAAGAGCAACTCTGAAATCCAAGACTCATCTACACCATCTACATAGGGACAGTCAAGATCCTAGAAAGAGATCAATTAAAATACATGTAGTTACAAACATTACAGAGGCAGCTAGACCTATCATGTGTGTCCACTGTCCATTGTCCCAACCTTGGTCCACTGCCTTGCTCGACCATATCCACATTTAAAAGAGGCGATCTGTAGAATCCCACATGTGGTTACTGGGACTACATCAGGTATAATCAGTTTCTATATTATCACAGTAACTCTATTATCGCAGTATCAGAAATTTTGAATTTTGCGTTGCCAGTGAGTTCTCAATCGGCAATATTCACCCTGGTAATCAATAAATTATGGCCTGAGGATAAGTTTTATTAAAATAAAGTGAAAAATTCTGCCTGTTTCTGCAAGTTTTTGATAAATTTTAACGAAAGATGTAATTTTTCCGCAATTTGAAAATTTTCCTTTACCATGTCAGTCATTACCTACCGTCTATCTCTTTAACAGTCATTTTTAATGCCATCCTACCCTTGGATATCCGTTGCTGGGTTCCCATACATGTATGTTACTTCCAAAATGGTAAAGGCGTCCAAAGACACATTTTAATCACAAAACTGTCCATTTTTTGGAGTCAAAATAAGGATTCCTGCACTAAAAAACTTATTGCATGAATAAAGCACGCCCCTCCATTGGACTCGTATCACTCCAGGGCAATTTAGCAAATAATTACGTCGGCATTAATGTCTCAATTTTTTGTTTTTCTTATACAACTTAAAGGATTTTGCAAGGAATAGGTACATGTAGCATTTCCAACAATAATTTTGAATCCTTCCGTGGACACCAATTTAAATAAAAAGATGAATGTTAAAGTTGTTGCTGTATTTAAAATGGTGGTAAACACGTTCTAGTGAAACAATCAAGTTATTCCTTGTGGGATTAATACATATACAGTAAGTGTAAGGTGACTGCAATCATTCCCATCTTTTTCTCTTGGTGTTTGGCATCTTATACGAGGAGACTCAAATAAATGTAGTCAATTACAGGTAAGATGGAACATTCACAAAATGAGGTTATTTTGTTTCCTAAACTGATCATTCCATTTATCTTTGTTTTTCATAAACAAAGTGCTTTAAGGGCCATCATAGAAACCATTTCTTGTTACCACGATAATAGAGACTCCACCTCTGGTTGCATAGGCCTACGGAGCGTACACAGATTTGCTGAGCTATCGTAGAGGAAAACAAATTGAACCACAAACAGAATCTTATGAATGTAGTTAAAAAGTAAGAGTTAAACATCAGCAAATATAGAATAATTCAGGAAGGTGAGCGAACAATCTCTGTTAAAATTTGATTGGGAAATGTGATAACTAAGCCTATCGCAATAATATTAATAGTACTTAATAGAGTAACCCATCCTACATGTACAGGATGTAACAAAGGACAGATTACCCCCAGGTCTGTGTGGTTTGACATCCTCCGTGTTCCCATGGGTGTAGTGGGCATCAAACCCGACACAGTTCTGGGGGTAGGCCTAGTCATGGTAGTAACACAGACCTATCTGCTGTAGCAAACAGTCAAGTTGTCCAAACCCCTAATAATGAATGCTGAATCAGAGCATGCAGAGCAAGGGAACAGAACCATGACAGCAGTCATGGCAGTTGCAATTCATGAAAGACAGTAACGTTACTCCTACTCCCAGTACTAGCAGTAGTAAGGTACCCCCAGAACTGTGGGGTCTGGCGTCCGCTCAGCTTCCACGTGGGACCGGAAGCGGAGCGGACGTCGGACCTCACAGTTTTGGGGGTAATGACCATGATGACGGTCCTCAATTTTAATCATGTCGAACTTAATTAAGGACTGCAGGCCTACTGAGTTACTTGCACGCAGCAAAATTAAGTTAAGTTTGTTACAGCAGTAACCCAGGCCTGCATTACATGCACATATGTACCTGTAATCTTTTCTTGAACGAGCTAGCAAGAACATCTTTCGAACTCCCCGCCATCTTTTTCGTTCAACGGCCTGCTGCATGCTAGCTGCAGCGCACTCCAGTTCCGCGCATGAACAAAAGAGGGCGTGCAGCATAGTTTCCAATGCACATGATCTCTATAATCATTATTTTTTATGGAGATCAGTGGTGCACTCCCTAAAGGTGTACTGTCCGAAGTTCAAGGAAATTCTCCGCCAGGCGGAGGCGCCGAAAAAGTACCTCTAATAAATTCCCTCGAAAATAGGAGTCTGTGTGGGCCAAGGAATTGTGGGATTGTGTCAGTATAGCCCAGGATAATCTCTGTAGATTCAAGGGCTTCTATCTGGGGGAAAGCAAACAAAAATGTTATTGAGAAATTGTCACGGAAGAGCCTCTGAAAGGTGAGGGATGTCATTTGAAAAATGGCTTCTGAGAAGAGACTTTGGAACGTTCACTTTTTGGGGGTGAGTTTTTTTTGAGCGGATGATTAAAAAATTCATTGGTTAACCAACTAAATTATGAAAATCTGTTACAAAAATTACTTTTACAAAAATTTTATGTAGGCAAATGTTTTGCTCATTGTTTTAATCAACAAGTGGGCAGAGGAGGACTGTCCTGAGTGTGCTGGTTTTTGCAAAAAAGGAAATAAAGTGAAACTAAATTAGACCGTGTCCGAAACGGGCTTCCAGAGCTACAGCTAATTCTATTGTCCTGCACGTCTCCACGCATGTTATGGTGCAAACATACTTAGACGACATGGGTGCGAGGACCTAGACCTAGCTCTAGACAAGAGATTCGGAGGCAGCCTCTGTCTTGTCTGCTTTGGCCAGGTGGGCCACATTAGCCCAACTAGATTGTCTCAAATCTTCTTTGTACCCAAGAACAATTTCTGAATGGAATTTTCTGCCTATGGATGTGAAGATCGCACTTGAGGCTCAGTTGATATCCCAGGGGCGGATCCGGGGTGGGAGCGCCAAAATATAAACAAATAATTTTTTTTCAAGAAGAAAAAGAGGGAGAAGGAAAAAGAAGGACCCTACTTCCTGATATTGCACTAAAGAGCACCTAAAATCCAATCCAGTCCTAAAGTCCCTTAAGCGGGCCGCGGACCCCACGCCTCACTAGGGGCTTCGTGCTACGCGCTTCGTGTTGCTTTAGTTCACGCACCCCCTCCCCCCTTGGAAAGGCTGGATCACGCCCCTGTACCCTCAGTTAAGTTATTAAAGCCCACTTGAAAATTTAATTTTTGCTGCTACCACATGACCCCTACCCAAACTGTATCTGGATATCCCAGTAGGGCGTTGTACACAGAATAAAGTAGAAGCAGAAACGTTTGTTCGCTCGACGGGCGCTGGGCGACGAGCGAAAAGCGTTTGTCGTCATAGCACCCTCTCAAAGTGGTCGGTTGTCGCGTAAAATCCGCTTCGAACAAGAACAAAAGAGGGTGTTTTGAAATTAAATACGGGCGTTTCACAATAGTGCGCCTCCAAGAGTTTGCAACACATTAACCAATTACAGTGCGCGAAATCTGTCGACCCAATGCGCGTTTGGAAAGGGTCAACAGATTTCGCGCCTTGTGATTGGTCAATGTGTTGCAAACTCTTGGAGGCGCACTATTGTGAATCGGTCGTATTGACAGTCTTTTGGCATGGTACGCATTCACTGAATAGGCGCACAAGCTTATGCGCGTTTGATGCAGAGCCACAGTGTACATGTATGGTCTTTGCGTGGAAGCCGAACGCGTGCAAGAACCCAGACAAGAATATAATATCAAATCAGTGCTCTGATTGCCGATTGGAAGTACCATCTGTTTTTCTTTCGCCGGTGAGGGCGCACAGCCCATGGCGGACAACGTTTTGAAATCAAGACTACGATTGATGCACTGTGAGACGTCTGCGCACTAGACTACGTACGGAACGGGTATCGGCAGTCGACCCTCGACTCAAGATGGCGTTCAGCTACAGAGAGATGGTCCGTCGTGCGTTTCAAATTTTACGTGAAAATGGAGGCGTAATTAGCAGTTTCTGGAGACTTACACGGTATTTTCAGATGAATACTATTACATCAATACATGTTGTTCAAAATTTTAAGTATATTTCGTTGTTTTCAAAAAGAAATCCAGAGCTAAGTACACCCACAGTTAGGGCCTACTTACTTGTACTTCGAGAACTTCGAGTTTAATTTTTTTTAGGGCTGCAAACCATTTCACCACAAAAATTGAATTCCAAAACCCCATAGCGTTACGACGCCATGTAAACCTTCTTGCCTCGAAGGCACACAGAGTATCACAGAAATAGTGACTTTGAGTTCTCGAAGAACACCACACAGTTCTAGGGGTACACGGCGTGTTTATTTCACATGGACACTGATATAGATGCAGATCACACACAATCAATGATCCGAAGTTGGTTCACTACACCAGATCCTGAAGTCACCTCGTAGTGGACTGCGCGAACCAGCTTCAGGATCACTGATCATGATGTGGATCTGTGTGAAACAAACAGGCCCATGGTGTACACATTGCAGGTATGATCAGCCAATCTGCACGATTACTCTGCACAGTTGGTCAATTCTGCATAAAATTTTAAATGATCTAAACACAACTGTGAATAAGAAATGAAAGTCAATTAGCTGAGGGAGAAATTATAATGTATGTGATTGTACAGTCACCACGTACATGTATTGTTAAAGTTTGATTGGTTTTTAACAGTGAAGAGGGAAGTAATGGACCTGGTGACTATACCGTCACTGAAGTTTGACAAATAGCTTAGTGCTGTAAGATTGAGTGACTGTGCAAAGATTCAGCAATCATGCCCAACACAAGTGTACCAGGTGCTTCCTTCTTCTAGCTACCAGATATATATTCTTTTTTGGTACATTTATGCAGTTACATAAAGGAGGGTCTTTTGCCCAGGTTTCACTGTCTTGATTTTTGGGAGTCATTCAAGGTGCCTCTGCCTGAGAGACTCAGATTCTCTAATCAGGTCTTATACTGTTTCCACCCCCTCACCCACTCCTATTATGTAGCATTGTTATTCTTTTCGTATTTTTTCCCCTCAGAGGAGATGATCCACTGAAGATGGGTGCCCTTGTTGGCACTGACAAATATGGGAACAAGTACTTTGAGAATAACAGGTATTTCCAAGGTACGTGTACGTGTTATTAACTGCTCTTCCCTGTATGTGCATTTTGAGCTGGAAGTTAATACAGGAAATTTGGACAGTGAAGCAACTCAACTTTGGGACTATCCTCTGCAAAAATAATGAAATGCTTTGTTGTTGTAGGACAGCCAAACATTGTTTCTAATTACAACTTTGCATTTTTGCTAAGGAGAGATTACATGTTTTTAAATTGTGCACAATTAGTTGAAAGTTGGCTGAGCACACTCTACACAGTTACACTCCTAAACCTGAACCAAATTGCACGTGTGATGCGTATTTTATTGGCTGTTGTGAGTAAACTTGAAAGTGTCATTTACATGTACACTGAACTGTTTCCAGAGAGATCTGTTGTCTATCAAGAAGGACCTTACAATCTTCTGTAAATCCTTAGTGTTATGATTTGACAGAACAGATACCAGACAAGATGTACATAGTCAATTATGGCTGTACTAGTACATGTAATATGATGTTACAATAACCATGCTTTGGAAGACTAGAGATAGCTTAAATGGACAGGAATATAGTGGACACTTCTTGGACCATGAGAACACTCCTTGTTCTATACTGCCATGACATTTTTACTAACAGAATCAAGTCTTTTGTTTATTGTAGGCCGGAATCGCTGGGTTGAGTACAGAAAAGACAAATATTGGGACCTGGATGCAAGCATGATACCAGCTGAATGGTCAGCTATGTTTTTCAATGACATTTTATCAAATTAATTTCAAATTAAAGACAATATTTTATAAAATAATGAAAAACTCAACTTCTTTGACTTTAGCTTAGTTTTTTAAAAATACACATATGAAGTCTTATATCTGGTTACCCTCTCAGGAACCTAATGGCCCTCCGAGTAAAAGGAATTTTTCATCTACAGTTCACCTACATGTGCATGTATACAATGCAGTTGGCACATATTTCACTTTTCTTCCAATGTTATCCTGAAACCAAATAAGTTGAGAAGTCTTATTTTACCTCTAATAGGCATCGCTGGCTACAACAGATGACTGATGATCCACCTACCAAGGTTCCCCCAACACCACGTAAATTTCTAGCAGATCACACATACAATCAATCAGGAACAAGTGGTTGCTACGTACCAAGCACTACCACACCAAAGAAAATCCATGAATGGGTACCCCCAGTGAACACCGAGTGACGTTGCAGTGGTAATGAAACGATATCAGTAAACTTTTTAGACGAAATCTAGTTAAAGTTGCTTTAATTGTAATAACCTTATTACAGTGTTAGCTACATAAGTGGTCTTTGCTCTGAAAACTGCAAGCACTATTTATTTCACACTCCAAAATGTGACCAGTGTTTCATGTTTCACAAAACTGCTTGACAGTAATTTGTGAAAAATGTTTGCTTCCTTGTAGAAACCTTCAGCATGTGTTTTTAATAAATATTTACTTCCAGGAACCGGGACACTATGTTGAGGGGCAATTTGAATTGTTTCTAGCATTTGAATGTAGCTGTCCTCAGTAGAATTTGGTGTTTAATTGATTAAAAAGCAAAGAAGATGCATGCAAGATCTCTAGCTGTGTTTGGAAAGTTCAAGGAAAACTCACTTCCCATTTCCACTCAAGTACATGTAATTTTTATTTGGCTTGTTTGTAACTCTTAATCCACTCACGAATGTACATAAGAGAGATTGACGTATAATAAAATGTAAATACATTGGATTTGAGGTGCCTCTGTTGTGATATTTTAAGTCTCTATATTTATATACTCTGAAAGCATTCTGGTTCAGTTGGGTAATTTGAATTACTCAGTGTAGCTCAAATTTATGACTGCATTGTTTCAAAAAGTTCTTTGGAGATTGAAGTAAAGTTTAATAAAAGGGAATCAAAAGAGTTCAATGACAAACAAAATGAATTAAGCATGGTGCACGATACAAAGTATTAGAAAATTAATTTATTTGATGAAAAGGCAGAAGACACCACTTCCAATTTTTTGCTCAAAGGCAATATATACTGGTAACACTGTAGTAGAATGTAACTCCTGCAACAAACTGATTTCAGGGTTTTGTTTTTGTCTACTTTTCCCTCCAAATTTGTTAGATACAGAGTATTCACACCAATATAATGGCTGCCTAAGATTTCCAACAAAAATGAGATGCTAACATGTACATCCCCAACCCTGATGGTATCAACAATAACACAGAACAGCCAGGTTTTCCCAGATCCTTTTGAAATGAGACAAGTTCAGACAACCCGTATCATGTCCAATAGTTTCACCCAATGCCAAACAGTTTTCTTTGGGTGTTGACCCTATTTTAAGTGATAACTTGGCCTGCACACCATCTATCCTTCCAGATCTTGGTGTAACATTTCAAAACCAAACTAAATTTTGAGAATATCATATCTCGGCTTTGTAATATGACAATGTTTCTAGATTAGAGCCAGTTAGATATTCAGAATGAATATTAAAACTGAAAGTTTATTTGATCCAGTACCATTCAAATATCTACAGATTCTATGTCATGTGTTTAAGTTATGTTTGTCACATTTTAACATATGCAAATATAACGTTAATGCATTGGCGTAAAACTAATAAAGATTACATTGGTGTCAAATGCATGTGGTGAGATATATGTAAAATGTATTCTCTTTTACAAAATGGTGTTAGTTTGGTACCAGATAAACCACATATAGAATAAATCTGTCTGAGGAACACAGTTCAGCCAACTGGTTGTAAGTTGTCGCAGTGGTGACCACTTCCACAGCCCATCAAGGCATCATATTACGACCCCAGCCCCCCCCTCAAAAGATCATAAATACAACAAATATGATCTTAGAAAATCTTTTAAATTTGTTACATCATACTGTAACCCCCCCCCAAAAAACACAGACCTTTCACAGAGATTCTCAAAAAGGTGGTCCTTTTTCAGCCAAGGTAGAGTAACGTTTTCATTAGGTGCTTATATATATCCTACAGTGATATACTATGGTTTTGAACATTTTTAATTTCAGAACAGGGTTAGCTTTAACATCAAGCCTATTTGCTATGAAAGTATTCCAGTTAATACCGTACATTAAATGCATATATATCCTTTTTACACACATTACACAAGTGTTATTTGTTAAATAATTACACTGTGCGGCATGAAAGGAATAGTCTCAATATCCCCCCCCAAAAAAACACTGAATCCACTTCTGACTGGAAAGAACAGTACACATTAGTCACACAATGATCCACTTTTCTGTGATAATGCAACAAAAAAGGAAAATCTCTGTTAACACAAAAAGTGCTGCTCTGAACAGGGTGCATGAATCCCAAGAAACATTGCTACGGTACATGTACTTACTGATCAGAAAAAACCATCTGAGACTAGTCATAAATCTGTCAGTACTTGGGCTTTCTGTTAAGTGTTCTCAAAATCAAATTAGTTTAGTCCATCCTAAATTTCACTTGTGAAAAGTATGATCAAAATATCATACATTGTACCTTGCGGATATGTTGTAAAGTGCGGTCTCTATAAACAGTGCCTGAACAGTCATAGGGTATGAGAATTGACCTTCATATACTTCAACACCTTACAACAATCAAACAATCACATAACAGGCTAATTCCGTGTGCTCACCACATGCCCTGAAATGAAAGGAACTTGGAACAAGCTGTGATATATTTTTGGATTAAAACTAGACAACAGGGATGAAAATAAGATGTGACTGAGATTCTTGTGTAACAGTAAGTAGGCCCCTCCCCCCAAGGTGACTTTTATGAGTAGCTACAAGGATAATCCTTAAGACCCTAAAACGCATACAGCTGATTGTTTACAAGGTTACTTGTGTCTGGTCTCTTGATGATCATGACTACAACACTGCTCTTAAGTCTAGATTTCACTTCAAAGAAGACAAACAGATTGGAAGGTACACAAGGCTCATCAAGTAAAAACAAGTTCCAGAAAAAAAAAAGTAGATTAAGGAAGAAGGCCACTGGCATCAAGTGCCAATGCTGTGTAATCACACACAAAGAAAGTACCCTCTCTACAAAGGAAATGTGTCCCCTTGAATGTCTGATTTAATTGATTTAATAATTTTGCTCCAACAACACACTTTCAGACAGACTTGTAGACGGGTTATATACTTTGAAAAACTGTCTTAAAGAAGAGTTCCGCTGGTTATCATATGACAGAGTAAACATTCAATTTCACTTCCAAGAATTACTAAACCCAATTTTTATAAAGCTGCTTTCAGCTGATACAGAGAGAAAATTACACATGCATGACATTGTAGTTGCTCATTAGTAAGGTTAATGGAAAGGTGAATGTGAACCTTTTAAAGGTGAATAAATACAACGTTGCAAAATGAAACAATTAGTTTAGCTGTGACCTCAAACTTATTTTCAGAAGAGCATTAAATCCCTTAGAGGAATTATCTCCATCAAACTGTTACAACCATAAACATGTCCTAATTTTAGTTCCCTGAATGTGTACACATATTTACAGCGTGATCAAGGTTTAAACATGATTTCACAAGCACACAAGTTTTAAAGTAGCCAAACTCTGTCACACGAATAAGATTTTAATCCTTTTTCACACAACGGCAAACAGAAAACATAAGATACATTTCTACATGATTTCTTCCATTGTGAAACTGTTTCACCTTGCATGTCACAATTTGTACAGTGTACCAGGACAGAAATGCTCAGCACTGGACAATACGAAATAGCCCATCAAAATTTCTGCCAATGATTTTTGTACATGCTATTATGTACAAATTGTTTCACTCATCAACAGAATGGTTCACAAAATATTGCCAGGGAAGCTCCACTTGTTCAGCTCTGTGTGTACAACCTTTTTTTTGTTGAGTAAGGGTGGCTGTCAAATTTTTGTCATGGATTCATTGGTTTCAATTGAAGAATGGACAGCAGCAGTACAAACAATTCTACAGCAGCAGGATCTTTATTGTGTTCACCTGTTGTCATTACGTAATATCACTATACTACAGTCAATGTGCCCTGTGACATGTTGCCTGCAGGTAAGTATGAATAACACTGGTAAAACAGCCAGCCTTGACTCATCTGGCTGATCGTCATGCTATACCTAATTGTAACTTTTTTATCATAGTGGATTTAGCAATATTTCAAATAAAAATATAAATTTGGTATGCTCTTGTATATGGAAAACCATGGCCATTTAACATCAAACTAAATAACAACTCAGAGAACAGTACTAAGCACATTAGTATTTTATGCATGTAAGACAATACCTATCCTGAATATTAGCACACAAGTTGGAAGTTACACTTCTCTGGGTCGTCCCTTGTCCTCCGTCTTTGCTTGTTTACTGCCAGCTAGATCTCTCAGTTTGGTCATCTTGAGACGAGCATCCAGAGCTCTCTCGTGGATTTCTTGTAGCTTGATCTGGACTTCGCCTAGAAGAGGTCTATCTCCTGGTTCACCAGCCCAGCAGGCCTGCATTAGCTCCCAACAATGCTTGTCGAAGACATTCAACTTCTCAGGCCGTACTCCTGGAGAAAAGAACATACAGAAATATGTAGTTCTGAGCAAATCAAGTCAGAGACTGGCAAAGTTTTGAAGGGTGGGACTAGATGGGAATACGGGCAAAGCAATGGATATGTCCATATTAGAAAGACGGCAAGTGGCTGCAGAAACGATGGATACAAATCTGGTACAGACTTTCCTAACAACAAACACAATGCGTGATATCAAACCTCAAGTAGTCTACAACTCCCCATGCCAAAGGAAATGCCTCAAAAGTAGTGAATGGTTTCTTGAATTGACATATAGGCAAGTGAGCCTTTGCATTTGTCAATTATAAAAAAATGAAAATAGAACCAACAAATGAGAAGTGAGAATGCCATCACTAACAGGAGATCACAAAACTCTTTAGACTCTGTAAATTTCACAAGATTCCAAAATACACATATTGCAACCTGAAAAGAAATAGCAGGAACATCAAATCTGACATCAGATGAATTGACCCATATTGCTTCCACACAGGCTGTCTTTCTGGAATCTGTTTCTAGGAGTTAATCAGTGTATGACATTCTGGAATTCTGCTTTAGCTAAGCAAACAGTTCCTGTGATAAGTAATGTCTGTACCCTCAGCTCCATGGACTATGCCCTTCAACAAAAACAAATTCTCATTAAGCCAGAAAATGAGGGAAGTCAAACCACACACGTACCTTTCTTGACTGAGCTCCACAAGTGGTCCTTGTTGGCACACTGTTCAAATGCTGTAGGGAGTCGGACATGGCCAGCGCAGACATACCAGAAAAGAATACCAAAGGCATAGGTATCCACACTGCTGTCGTATTTGCCTGAGAAAAGCTCTGGTGCCATGTGGATTGGGGTACCAACAATACTGCCACTCATCATGGCCTCTGGTTTGCAGAATCCAAGATCTGTGATCTTACCACGGTCACGCTTGTCCAACTGTTCATGGAAGTTGAAAGAACCCTTTTTTAAATTGTGATTACAAAAATTATTCATTTAAAATGAAAACAAACTATGAGTATACTGTGTCCAAGTCCAAGAAACTTGTGTGAGACTCAGATACCTGTCTTGTGAATCTTATCAGGCTGGTCTACGCCACAGCCTTGAGAAATAAACCTCTGTCAAGACCGGTACCCTGAACATCACAAAATTCAGGTATAGATCTAACTCAAATCTCATAAAGCCAACACTTCCTCCACCTTTCCTGCCTCACTGTCAAATCTAAGTTGATTGGCACAGAACTCATCAAACAGTCTTAAGTTTGCTGTGGAGACTGTGCAGGTATAGCATGCCTTCCTTTCCACACTGGGTACCCTACTTCCTGCTAACCTCCTTCCAATATCAAATATTACAAAGCCATACTAACTTGGACGGAACTTACCAGCACATTCTTGAGTTTGATGTCTCTGTGCACTAGCCCCAGGCTATGTAGATATCGCATACCTTCCACTACATCCAAAGCCACCTGTAACCGTCCAGGAAAGTCTAGGCCAGCCTTGATGGCAACATGGAGGTCGCGTTGTAACCTATCCATGATCAGAAGAACAGCTGGAGAGCAGCCATCTCCTCCATAGCTGTGATCGATGACTGAGCCACGTAATGTCACTACACGCTCATGCTCAGTGATTGACCTAGTATTACAGGAAACAATTCTATCATTTAGTTTTTTAAGCTCTTTGCAGCTGTCAGCAATCAAAGGACAGATTTTAAGTACAAAAAAATAAACAGTTGTCAAAGGTAGGACATACATGTATCATCTCCACAAACGATTTCATGGATCTTTGGAAGGGAAAATACACCTTGGTGTGAAACACAATCTTAAGGCCTCTATCATATCTTACCATTTTACCACCAAAGTCACAGTTTATAAATACAAGTACAGTCTATTGTATGATACTGCCAATGACATCTACAAGTACATACCTTGTGTAGTGAAACTCGAGTGCCAAATCGTTCCAATGTTTATCATCAGGTGGGACGACTGACTTGACAGCAAGAGATGTTAGACCAGCCCAGTTCCTACATGAATACACTACCCCATACTGACCACGCCCGATCTCCCTCTCTAATTTGGGCATGCCTGTGAAGGGCAAACATCCAAGAACCTTCTGGATAATGTCATCTTAAAAGGATGATACAGTGAATGTGAGCCTTTAACTTGTAAGCAGCTTATGTGAAGCATAAAACAGAAATCATGCAAGATACCTGTGCAAAATTCCAATTGAAATTCGTACTGTTTGTTTAAAATAAGTTGTGGCATCTCACGGATGGAAACAATTACCTTTCAATATTATGTTTTTCCCTTCACCAACACATTGTTATACACACTGTGAGCTCAAAGCTTTGGAGGATTTTATGAGCAAAAATGAGAGTATCAGAGTCATCTTGCAAACTTAGGGGAACCAATGAGCATACATGTCCATTGCTTGTGAACCCTTTTCACTAATAGACAAACCCAATATTAAAATTTACACAGGTCTCTAGAAGCAAAAGTTGATTAGTTCAGTCAAACTACATGTATAGCATGGTTTATATTGACGTCTTTGGTAGGGAGATTCTGAAGTCACAAAATCCACCACTGGGTACCAACCCAAACAACACTTCCTTTTATTTTAGTGAACAAAATGGAGACATTACACACTATGTAAATGTATTAAGGTTAAGCTACACACTTTGAAATCTTTGACATTTGGTGTTATTCTTTGGTACATCGGCAGGATACGGATTACTCTCTTTATAAACTGAAGCAAAGTGAAACAAAAGAAGACCTTGAGGATTGAACTATCATCAACAGAATAAACAGAGAAAAATTCTTGAGATTATTCATATGAAATAAAGACTAAAATGGCATTAATGACGAACCATAGAGAACCATGTCCCTTAGTGAGGTGCTGTCCAGGGCTAGTCTAGCAAGTCGTGGGGCATGAACTTTCCTGACTTTCATCCGTTGTTCCTCGGTCTTCTCAAGTCTACCTGAGTGCTTGTTCTCAAGTTGACGTAGTGACGAAGAAAACATGTCATGGGAGTTGTTGAGTCGGGACCGAAACTATGAGAGACATTAGTGGGTAAAGTACAAGTTAACTCTGATCTGTTGACTTTCTCTGATCAAAATGTTATAAAATCGACCCAAATCTTTCAAGAGTTGTCCCGCCTATAATGCATCCAACACAATTTACATGTAGCAAATGGGTATTTGGGATATCATTCACTGTTTGAAATTTCACACTTTAAAAAACAAAGGCTTGCACCACTACCAATCCGATATCACATACCGGTACTTTGAGTGTAATGACTAGACTAGACTCAAAATACAAATGGCATTTTGCAGTTTCTCATAAAAAAGGTTTTTTGCACATTTTGCCCAATTTAATCTTAGGCATTCAGATTTTGTGCATGAGTAAGCTATAAAAGAAACCACTGTCTATGATTAATTCAAACTTAATAGTAATAATAACTCTTCTGCATAGGTTGCCAGTGGCCGTGCTTCCATCACTGACCTACATGTACATGAATACATATTGTTGTGACCATCCATAGCCATAGCCATTTCCTACAAGCTTTTATTCAAAGCCTCACCTGTGAGCAGATACTCTTAGCCAGCTTAGACTCATCCAGGTTGTTCAGTAAGTTGATGGCAACTTTCCGTTTCCAGTCCTTGTCTACAATTGGAGGGGCCTTGAATGGTTTCATAGACTGCAGAATCTAAGATGAATGAAGAGAGAGAAAATGAAACCAATGAAAACATTATATCACAGGGGATTTTTATTTCAGTGATGACATTAATTACTTCTGATGTCTTGGCCACTAAATATACCACAGGCAACCAGGAACTGTCTAATGGTTGGCATGAAAGTTACGAAATAGCAGCAAAACTGTGCTGCAAAACTGAGCCAACATCAGCACTTACACAAGTACAGTTTATGCTAAAGTTTTAACACTTACCTTGTGCATGTACTGAGAATTTTTATTAACTTATAGCAAATGGACATTGTCATCAGTAACAGTGACGACAGAGGATTGTTGGAATACACTTTACTTTCTTTACGTACCTCTTTCATTCTCTCCCAGATGACTTTGACAAAAGAATAACTGGTCCTTACGGTAACTTCCACCTGGTATGCCGAGTTCAAAATCTGCAAAGGTGAGGAAAATGCACCTTTCATGAACATCTTGCAGTCAATACCATAAGGTCATTTAATAGCCATAGCCCAAGACGTATTACTTGAGGTAATCTTCTTTTACAGTACACTTACCATTTAAAAATATTGTCAAACTGCTGTACAGTTAACACTGTAGGCACTGTTAGATTTGATACATCTCAAGCCAATCTTTGACAACAATCCTTTTGAGACTAAGAGCCAACAGTGTCCAATGGAACCAGTTTTCAATAAGGCAAGGGTCCTTCTATTCTGACTTTCATGTCTATACCTGTTTGAGGGCCATACTAGCTGATGTTTCCCCCTGTTGTCCATCTTCTCCTTTCTCCAAGCTCTCTAAGCATCTTGTCAATGTCCCTACAAAGCTATCATGCAGGTAGTCTACTGAGCTGATTAGCTTGTCCACCACAGCTTTATTGACCCGGTTCAACACCAGTTCCTGGATCTGGGTCGTGCAACCTTTGATCTCCTTGCCTTGACTCAGCTCACCATCAAGTGAGATTTCTAAATCTAAGGGATTAATAATAAGTGGGATTGATACATGTACATGTACCCTCATTAAGAATCAACTTGTGGAAGATGCAACTTCTTATACCACTGCCATAGCCTTGTTTCAAGCTCAGTATCAAAATGACATGCAAAGCAAAACTCAGCCCAGATTCAATATTAAACTGCCACTTAATTTTCCCCTGCCAAATTTGAAAGGACATGTACATGTACTGGCCAACTGGGGACAAAAGCCATTGGCAAATTTAATAGAAACCTGGGGAAAAAATTTGATTCCTGAGCACTGGTGTAAATAATTGCAAACAATTCAACTGGACTGAACTGACCTCATTATTGCCAAAGCGTACATGTAAAGCACAAATACCGGTATGTCTATAAAATACAATATTAGCAGGTGTCAATGCACAGCTCACATTAGCAGGTGTCAATGCACAGCTCACATTTGATGGGGACGTAAGAGCTTATCTCCTTAACCACTTCAGGATTCAAAACCTTTTCATTCACACCCACAGAGCTTGGCAGAATGACAAACTTATTGAGGTACCAGTAATTATTCAACATTCAATATCAAAACAGATTCAAGGGTATGAGGCACAATACTTCAAAACACAGCATTACATTACGTGCTGTAAAGAGCTCATGTATGTACCAGTATGTGCAATGTACTGGTACATACGACTATGTGCATGTACATGGTACATGTACGTACACATACAAGGCCTACTCTACAGACTCAGTACTGGTATGCTTTGTACATACATGTATACAGCAAAAATTTAGAAACAGACAAGTAAATTTCTTTCACCATGTTCAATAAACCAAGCCACATCGACATCTGTACATGTACAGTACATGTACATTACATGGTATGTACATGTATAAGTACCAATTTGTAAACACAGGGAGCTCAGATGGTTCACATTGGGCAGGTTGGATCAAGGACCATATACAGGCAGTTAACCATAGTTTGAACGCACACAGGTCGATGATGGTTGAACTAGTCTAGTCAAATATTCATGACCAGCCACAAAAACAGTATGCCACTAATAAACGACCATTTTCACTTTTATTTTTTGCTCTTTTGCCCTTCCTGCAGCCACACTTTCTCCCTTCAGCCTGATGACCTGACAACACTTGATTACTGTAGGGTCATTTGCACTTCAACTTCACTGCACATGTGCTAGGTACAGTACATGTACATGACCAACTAACCACTAGTTAACTAGTCCTTGATGGAACTTGCCCATTGTAACTTGTACCTGTAGGAATGTTTACATTGGCAAATAGGTGGCTGGATGATAATAAGCTGGGATAACTAATCATAATAGTGCCTTGGCCACCAGTAATGGACAAGAGCACTTAAATACAGGTACCTGTGTGTAACTTTTTTTTTATTATTATTAAATAACTCTTGTGACATCACTCTATTAAAAAAAAGTCAATTATTCTGAATAATATACAGTTTAAAACTGAAAGATCAAAATTGACATGATGGACACTGAAATTGTAGTTGTGACATTGTGTGTGACATTGAATTATTACGGCATCAAGCATAACGAGAAACACTCTTGACAGTTGAGTACACCAAGTTACATTTAGACATTCTAAGGGATGATGTTCTCCCTGAGCTTTTTATTTCCTGCACTAATGTTTTCTGTTTCATGTTCAGCTGTGATTACAGATTTTCATTTGATCTTCACTTCATTATTTATTTTTATACATGTACACGTACAATAGGCCTACCTACTCCTTTCATTTTAGTTCAATTTCATCTTTTTTGTCATTTTAATCTTTTATAGTCATACATGTATGTTAATGCAACATATACATTTTACTATTTGTCTTTATATTTTTCTTTTTAAAATTTGCATTAGTGAATTTACTTTTTTAGTTTCCAAATGAATTGATTTCCTACTGTGACCGAGGAATTTCGATAAGCAAGCATGTGCACTGTACATGTAATTCAAAAGTTGTAAATATGGTCTTCATTCGAAGAGAGAGAGAGAGAGAGAGAGAGAGAGAGATCTTTGGTTCCCAATTAATCGCTTACCAAAGTTTCTTGATGGTGCAAATACAGGACTTCACATTGATATATACATGTACTTAGTACTTAGTACTTGTACATCCTTATTCCTTAGGTAAGGAAGAGAGTGAGTGCCCCCCTTACCAACGGCAAGTTCCTGAGTGATTTACACGTATGGTACATGTACATGTAAGCTTTTCACAAAAAATAGACACGTTTCTACAAAGCTACCGGTATGTATGTGCATGTGCATGAAGTTACATGCGATGCTGTACTGTGGATTGAATTCATCTCATTGTTCAAAGCAGTAAAAGCTTTTTGGCCTCTTGTAGAGTGCACAATAGTAGAGGGAAGGACATGGCTCAAGAGGTTGAGATTCTTTGATTTGAATGGGCTTGGACACTCTGTGTCCTCACCTATTCGAATCAAAGAATCTACACTTTCTCATACACTGTACATGTACCAGTATTGTACATGTTGTTGCTCCTTAACTGAAAATACATGTACGTAATAAGAGTCGCATAATTATCAAGCACGAACAGTATGGACAGTGGACAGTGTGCCATACATGTACCGGTATGTACATGTACATGTACAGTATGTATACTTCCTCAGTTTGTGTGGTGCATGCTATTTTCTGTTAAAAAACAGTTTTACACAGTTTTTGAGAATTGTCCCTATATGTTCCGTGTCAAACATACATGTACATGTACCGGTGCATGTTCTATCATGAAAATTGGTCAGGATAGTGACATGAAATGCAAACAGTAAGTTACCACCGTACTGTATCATAACACCCATTTACATGTACATGTAAAATATCCACATGTATGTACAGTAGCTATCATAATGCAATATCATTTTGTACAGATCAAACTTAATTCTACTGGTACATATAGTCTGGTATCTCCTTTTCATGAGGCAATACCCAGGGGCATGTTCAATAGTGCAGTGTGTATGGTGGCATTGGAATACATGTACATGTACCTTGTTTACACTAATCCTTGATACTACACATACGCTACAAAAGAAAAACAATTCAAGGCATTTCTAAGGAAAAGTAAACCAGCTCAACAATGGGAATTTTTTTGTACATGTACACTGTACTGGTATCTTGTAAATGTTTGCAAGAAATATCAGTCTCTCAGATATACATGTACCATCAAATGAGAGGGAACAACAAGACCTATGAGCAATTTGTAAGTGAGCATCCATACATTTTTAATCTCGAGAGGATAAACACCTGTATGTGTACTTGTATGGGCCTTCACCTGTTCATGCAATAGAAGGTTGGAATCAACTGGGGGGGGAGGGTTGACAACTTTGATTGCCATTACAATGTGAATATGCACACAATGACTCAGTTATTTTAGTATGCATGTGATGGATGTTGCAAGCTTTAGTTTATTCACATCAGTCTACAACATTGCAAGATTCCTTGATGCACTTTAGGCATACATGTATAGTACATGTATGTACACGTAGCACCAATTACATGCATGCTGCAACACTGCGCCCACATAATTGTTCTGTAAGGAGTAACACAATATTGTGATTCAGCATGTTCAGTGTTGGTATTCATACTATGAAAAGTAAACAGGAAAATATCAGGAAATACAATGTAGGCAATCCTAGTGGCTGACTGTGCCTTAGACATCCTACGGTACATGTACATTGTGCATAAATGCCTACACAGTAAAACATGGTAAAGCCATACATGGTAACTTCAAGTACATGTACTGTACCAATATGCATACATGGACCAATGCACTGGCCTTTTTTTGGGGGGGGGTATGTTTTGTTTTTAATACAAATCACTAGACCAAATAGCCAAAACAATCTCATTTGGGGTAGAAGGGGCGAGGCGGCACTTTGTTGTTAAGTACATGTATTTGTTACATGTACCATATACATGCACATGTACCTTCAAATTGGTAGTTCTCCGCTTCCTGCAGCAAAGGTTCCTTGAGGTCTTGGATCGTCGCCTGGATGAGTTTACGTATCTCTTCTTGCCGCTGATTGGCCAGATCCTTCAAGGATTCAAACAGTTCCATTTCACGTTGCCTTGCATAGTCTATCCTCCGAGGTGTGATTTGGATGTCCCGTTGCATGTCAAATGCTGTGGTGATAAACATATTCATGCACTGTAAGTGCAAGTCATGCAGGACTGTAGTGGCTCGTGTCAGGTACAACTGTAGGACCTGCCGCACAAACATCAGTATACCCTGCATGTTATAGAGTTTCTCTAGTCGACTCTGATGGAGGTCGTCCTCGGTTGGGGTCATACCACCTTTGAAGACTGGCACCTCCGAGGGATCTGTCAAGAACCCCAGACTACGAAGTTGTCCATGTACAATGTCATGAAATCTGGATGGTCTCCTTGGAGATGGGGATGAGGCTCCTTGGTTATGGCTCTCCAAATCTTCTACTGATCGAGCTACAAGGTCCTCATTGTTGCTGTCATAAGCTGAGTCCTCTCCAAGATCGTCATCTACTTGGGAATGTCTAGCGGGACTCTCTGTATGAGGACAGCAGTCCAAGAACAGCAAAGGCAAATCAGAAGCTAGGTGTCTCAAATCCAGGAGTTCACGCTGCTCCTCTTGGGATAGGTAGTCCTTGTCTATTCCATAGAAAATAATTGGCAGCATGCGCGATGAGTACTGGCTGTATAGCCTGGTAATGTTCAGGTCTGGGCAGTTGTGGGGTGCAACAATGATTTCAACCTTGGTGGCAAGCAAGGGATGGTTCAAGGTCACTTCTGTGGTGGCTTGAGCCGTACAAGGATCACTCAAGTCCTCCTGTCTAATTTCAACATCGCGCTGCGGAAGCACAGTCCAATTGGTACCTGGGTTATAATCCCCATTCAGCAGCTCAAAGCTGTCTGTCAGTGTGGTCAGAGCACTACGGCGCTCAGCTCCAAAGCGAAAGCGCAAAGGTCGCCAGCTCTTGGAATTGTCTGAGCAATTAGTGATGCGTAGAATCTGCTCATTGAGTATCCTATTCAGGATGGTGGCTTTAGCAGTGTACGTCTGGCCACAAATCAGGAGGCATGGTGGATCACCGACAATTGATTTCATGAACAATTCATGTTCATCTTCCAACAGCAATTCTGAAATGCGCTCTGCACAGAGGAAGAAAAAATATGTGCTTTCAACATTTATTACAAAAGCTGAGAGTATGGCACTGAATCAAAGGAACGAGAAAATGTAATGTTATGAAAAACTTCCAATGTCAAGAACAGTTTTTGCATCTTTGATGTCTCTTCAGGGACACTGTAGCATTACAGGACAAAAAATATTCTGATGAGCAGATGAAACAGCTGGAGATTGAAGAAAGTTTGACGAACTTTTCTTGCATTATATATATATATGCGGAATGCAAACAGGTTGTATTTCATTCACCGGTACCTCTGTGGCAATGCATCAAAACAGAGGTACTATAAAGCCAGGACTGTTAGCCCAGGTGGTACCCTAGTCCATCAAGTTAAGCTAACATCTTTCACAGGCCTAGCTTCAACAGACTTCTTGACAGGAACAAATGAACCACTGGCTTGTGCATTGACTACTTGATAGAGAAAACAAGTGGTTCCAGAATTTTGGAGCCAGAATGAATCACCCCTCCCCCCCCAATCAACACTACCCCTATTGAGAGACAGCATCTGATCATACTGCAGTTTAAGAAACAGTGCAGGACAAGGAGCCAAATAGAAATGAGTACATGTACATGTAGGGTACCTGCCCTAAAGGTATCACAGTTACAAAAATTCATGTAATTTGACAATCAGGTTTTGATAGCTGTTGGTATTTTGCTCTGCAACACAAAATTGAGAAGTCTTCTTTATGGAAAATAAGCTCTGGGAAATAAAGAATATGCATGGGTGAAATTGCACATGGAACCAAACATCTTGGAACATACCTGTAGTTGGCTGATATAAAAACATTTATACAACAATGACATTCAGGGGAATGTCATCTCTGTTGCATTACAAGGGAGTACATGCATGTATACGTACCAGTACATGGGCAGGTATGTAACATCCCATACATGTACATGTACCTGTAGAGTCCACATAACAATTGGGTTAATGTTCAAAAACTTTACGCAGTACCGGTACATGTGCATCTCTAACTTTTTCTCCAGTTAACTGCATATAAAATTCAACAGAAACATACCGGTACATGATATACCAGAGAGGAATCACTCAATTAAAAGGCAAATTCAAATATCACCTTGGTACAGGTATCTGTACATATACATGTATGTACACACTAGCAAAAAGGCTACAAGTATATTACATGTACGTACGTGTCAAATAAAAGACAGTTTTTAACAGGTTATAAAGGTCATTTGATGACGGCGCATGGGTTAATTTTCTTTTATTTTTTGCTATTCCATTTTTGCGATACATATATATATAAACATTATGTATGTAATCTGCACTTCTTTCATTAAAAAGCAAGTTGACATTTAAAAAAAGTAGCAGTACACGTTTATGTCAAACCATACATGTACAGTATCTTGCTGTTATTTCATTAGAGTAATAATACATACATGTGTGTGATCAGAAGAGAATCATATAGCCCCTCCCCAAGTTCTGCTTGTTTCCCGACTGATCCTACTTACATGTAAATTGCATTACCCTTTGGGGAAATTTTAGAAAATGTAAGGTTGGGAATGAAGAGAAAATGTATTAGGTCTATGGCAATCCTTCCTTTAAGTTTGAATGTGGATTAAATACTGCACATCAACTGACTCGTTTCTGCATGCTACTAATACCCTAAAAAAAACAAACTTGCACCCATTCACTTTACCGAGGTCCTGGCCCTACACATTTACATACATGTAGATCTATCCAATTTTTCCCCACATGAAGATTTCTACAGAGGTACAGTACGGTAGTCTGCTGACCCTTGTCTGGGACTAAGAAGCAGTACATGTATAAGGCCATGTCTGGAACAGGCTTCCACAGCTACAACTCGGTCTATTATCTGCGTGTCTCCACGTACATGTATTTTCAATTGAACCTCCATGTAGCTCTTGACAACAGATTCAGATGCATGTGGATCATGTGAGCTCCTGCTCTTGCTCCTTTTGTTAAACATGTACAAGTTAGGCAGTGTGAACCAATACCACATTGATTGCTAGGGAACAAACTGTTGTTCATTTCATTTGTAACAAATGACTTCTCTTGTTAATTATAAACCATTTAACACTTCAGCTGCACATGCACTGACTATTAAAACCCCATGCACCCACATACAGTGTACACTCTATGTACATGTACATGTATGTATCCGTTTTCAGATGCCATGTAATACATGCACCAGATCTAGAACACAATTAAAAAGCTGCTCATGCTACATGTATATCATGTCCAAAAACATATGATTATTGTCATGTCCCTTTGTAGCCATCATAATTACCTAGTCCCAAACCCTACATGATCCACCAAGTTTGGAAAGATTTTACAGAGAGGTTCAATCCAGCCCTTGCCTCTAAATTCTTTGCATGGGGCTTAATTCCCTTGACAGCTCAAATACTGTGAGAACATGCCATTGTTTCTTTCACAAGATTTTGGAGGATTCAGTCATACAGAAGAAGATGTGTCTTGAGTCAAAGTTGAGAACTCTGCAAGTTGTCACATCCTGTGAGTTCAGACTCTATGCTGGAGTTTTGATGTACAGTGTACAGAAGTGCCACTCAAAATTAGCCGCAGTGTATTTTTTTGTCTGTATGGTTTGGTTTTCCTGTTGTGTTATTATTAGATTAGGCATCTACATTGCACAACATGGACAGTTTATGCTGCTGACTTTCCAAACTTATACATGTACAAAGAAGTACCGTACATGTACATACATGTACATGCACAGGAAACGCCATAACTTATGCAAGTTTTATTCAGGTTTGATCACTTCCTCCTCCGTGTACATGTACCATAATTATCTTAGGCTTTAGATCCTGCTGGTGTTCTCTATTAACAAAAAATAGGAACAAGAAACATAAATAACCATTACACATACCGGTGTACATAAATTGTACTGTGACATGTCAAATACTGTAAGCCACAGAAAGTGCAGGGAAAGGTGGAAAATCTTGCAAATGTATGTAAAGGTCAGTCTGTCTATTCACATGTATGTATTTGGGGCCACCCAGGGCCTTCTTAGATACTGGTACGTGTACATGAATCTGTGCAAAAATGCACAATCAAAATATTAAAAAAACAAGTGTTCATTTTTTGTGTAATGTCACTTACTCTCTCAGCACCATCTGTTTGCTAGAGGCAGCTCCAAAAGAATCTGACATGTAAGTGTATGACAGTCAAAGGCTGTGTTGGTGATTAACAATATCAAGGCTGTTGTTGATTGATTACTATTACCTTCGGTTTATGTCCATGTACATAAATGCATTACATGCTCCTTGATACTTGGGTCAAGAAGAGGAGGTACATGTACATGTGAGACATGGGTGAATACAGTTGATCAGTAACAGGGCTAGACAGTGAGAGAACTAGTCGGAAGTGGGCAGGGCTACCAACTTTGAGTGAGAGCTGAGGTTGAGAATTTTGTGAGTGCAAAGTCTAAACAGCATAGGGTTCGGGGCTTGCTGAAGGGCCCCAACATCTGTTGATTCTACCGGTACATGTACATTACCTGTAGACACTAAGGTGTGATCGGAGGCAATTTCTGAAAACTTCAATTATTTGTTTTCAGTAGAGTTATTATGATGAACTATGAAACAAAACATGGACTACATAAATATTTAACAGCACGACAATCCCATAATTGGCAGTGAGAGCATGAGAATAATCTGCAGTATGTGTGAGACTTCACAACCCTGAGTGGGGTATACATGTACATACAATGGGCTGGTCAGCAATGTGGCTAGTCACATACTCATATGGAGCTGGGTATTAACTCTAAAACCTCAAAGTCCAAAAATCAAGTGACTTTATAGTTGAAACCTAATGACTTTTCAAGCATTGTTCTGGCTCCCACTGGGGGTAAATGATAAAAATGCATATGTACGAAAACAGGTATAGAGTTCAGGCGAATAAGGGTGTTTATTCCATTTCAATAATGATTGCAAAAGGCCCCCTCCCAAGTCCTGAAAGTGGGGAGAAAAATGCACCTCAGAAGTACAACTTGCACCCCATTACAAAAAAGAATTATTGAGCAGGCCATGATCAGGGTAACTCATAAACCACGTGGAATTTAGGATTACGAAGTCAAAGGTTACAGGACTGTGTATATGAAGAACTTACAATGTACATATTTTAAGCATTCAGAGTCTACATTTACCGATACACAAATGCAGACTGAAACCGAATGGTAAAATTTCGAAAAATCATGTTCTATCCATGCATATTCCAGATACACAAATATCATGCAAATCATGAGCTATGGCGGAAGACCAACCACTACATGTAGTAAACTGCTTTTTAACAATGTGCACACGATCATTAAATCATGATTCGTGAATTTAAATCACCAATTTAAATCAAATGAAAAATGACTGATGGAAACAAACATACATGTATCATTTTTTCAAAAAGGGAAAAACTGTTGCAAAGATGTAAATTTTGTAACAAAGGAAATAAAAGAAAACATATATATTTGCTTGCTTTGAAAATAAGCTGACTCCTTTGATATTTGGAGAAAACAAATTTAAAACTTAAATTTTGCCCTATATCAAAAATAAAAAAAAATCACCAACCCTGCATGCAATATAACCAAACTCAAACAGCCCTAGTCAAAATATACGCACAGTATTTTGAAAATCTCATGACATGACTGAAACTCTCCAGGTGTAAACAGAAAATAAATTTTCTTCCTTCAAAAGACCTAAAAATTGAAAAATGAGTCACTGCCTCTTGCAAGATACATGTACTTAACAGCCCTTATCATGCAACCTGCCCTAAACAGACACTCAAGTAAAAAAGAAATAAAAAGAACATGTACGTGTACACAGATAAGGATCATATTATTTGAACAATGTGCTATTTCCTAGAACTACCTGTATAACAGGTACATGTACATCTATGTGATAACCCTATTCTTAGCAACAGCAACACCATGTATATGTGCAAGCTGGTACAAAACAAATAAAGGGTTTTAGGTATAACCTCTCATTTTCCTATCCTAAAGACCCAGAATAAAAGAAAAACATGTGCACTGTACTAAGGTAAATCCTTTTACATAGCTTAATCTCATTAACAATATCACATCATACACTTCTCCTACACACTACCATTAAATTAAAACATTAAAGGCCACTACTACAAGGTCTCGTCTGACCACAAATGAATCATTGTCCCTTCCAGATGCCTATTCTCTGATTTTACTTTTGTTTGTTCATTATTTATTAATCTACAGGCACTAGGTCAGGCATTGAACTTTGAGTTTGACGCATGTACCGTAGGCCTACTGAGGCAAATTGAGCATGTGGTATTAGATGATACAGCTGATAACCATAAATAAGTTACAGGTGCCTTGCAATTGGTGGCTTTACATGGGCTTTTGTCTAGAAAGCCCAATACTAATGCATCAAAAATCAGACCAGAAAACTCATATAGTTCATCAGTGTGACTGTTTATATGATCACAAGAGAGTTCGATTGTCTCATCAATAGGATGCATAGCCCTGATCCATACTTGTAAGCAACATGTACATGTAGCCCGTACATGTAGCTCTCATATGTACAATTATGTGTGTAAATGGCATTATAGCGAGAACCAGTGCGTGAACCAACACGCGCATATACTTTCTGGTTCACAATGACGTCACACTTTGGTACTCTACAAAATGCATCACATCAACAAACCCTTAATGACATCTATCTCTGCAGAAACTTCAAAGCAAAGGCAATAACATTAAGTACTTCACAGTACCAGTATTATTCCCTTGTTTCAAAGAAGTCATTTCATTTTTCGTAACAGGAGTAGTTGTAAGTATGTACAGTACATGTACGAACAATGAAGGATCTGTAGTGAATACTGCTGTTTCACAATAGTGCGCCACCAAGGGTTTGCAACGAGTTGGCCAATCACAATGCGCGAAATTTGTCGACCCAATGCACCTTTGGAAAGGGTCGACAAATTTCGAGCGTTGTAATTGGCCAACGTGTTGCAAACTCTTGGTGGTGCACTATTGTGAATCGCCCATATTGTAAAATTCAGCCAAAGATATTGTTTTAAATTCCACTGATCTGGTGTTACAAAGTGACATATTGAATGAGACAACTGAACATAACTGAAGTACAGTTTGTTTTTAGTTTGTAGCATGGTCTCACTTTCATACGTTTTAAAAACTAAGCCGCTTTCATGGGCCCTCTGTGATTTGAAGCCATAACAAAAACTTAAGACAAAGCTATGACCATTACAAAATTTAAAGTCCCTCATTCCGTGCTATCAATGTATGGATGACATGTCTGCAGATAACAGGGCAAACTGCTTGATGTGCAATTACATGCACATACACATGTAAGTGACTGATAGGGTCTTAAGTTAGAAGGCCTGATCACAAGCATTTTATTTTTGATGATTTAGTTGGCATTTCAACATTTTACACTTCATATTACCTATGGTAAAAATTACAAAATAAACCCAGCCAGCCTCCAAGAAGGAAATGGGGCAGTAAACAAATTTTTGGGGCTCTGTTTTTATTGTACATGAATTTCTCCAATACTTTCCAAATTCATCATCCTTTAAATTTAATTAATTAATTGTTACATTTTAAAAACAATAACATTATGCAAAAATAAGTTATGACACACTGAAGGACCTTAATTGAGCAGAACAGACAGTCAGATCAAGCACCACAAAGGCTTGGTCTGTATGTTTAAAAATGGGACCAAAAAACTGGGAAAGAGAGACAGGCTTATACTGGACTACATACATGTACTTGTAGTTAAAGATGTTACATCCTAACTTTGTCCACTGCCCTAACTTTGTCAGGTGCCAATTCAGGGCATGCCAAACTCTGTGGACAAAGTCAACAGGATATGGCAAACTTTATTTGGGTGATACTTTATGAGCAGCGCATGGGCAAGCAAGAAGTATCATAAAAATGTATCAAAAAAGAATAGAGGCAAGGATCTACAGTCAGTGAAAAATGGCATTTGTTAATATTCCAGTAAGAAAACTAAACACTTAAAAGTTTTTGGACTCACCTAAATAGATGGCAATGACACCACTGGTTATAAGTTTTTGGACTCACCTAAATAGATGGCAATGACACCACTGGTTACAAGTTTTTGGACTTACCTAAATAGATGACAATGACACCATTGATTATTAGTTTTTGGACTCACCTAAATAGATGGCAATGACACCATTGATCATTAGTTTTTGGACTCACCTAAATAGATGGCAATGACACCACTGATTATAAGTTTTTGGACTCACCTAAATAGATGACAATGACACCATTGATATTTGTGGAACGAGGGCAAAGTTTTTACATTAGAGGGAAATGTTGGGTAAAACCAAAGACGATGCCAAGTGACAGCTTTCATTTTGCAGCAACAAAGTCGCTTGGTCCCTAATTTTGCCACCTATTGTGAAGTCTCATTGGTTTGGGGGGTAAGTGGCAAAATAAGGGACCTGACGTCTACTGAATATCCACTCGAGTCCAGTTATCAAGGGAACAAGGCTTTTTCTTAAATTTGAAAAAGCAAACAAATGCAAGATACCAACTAATTGTCCCAATCACCTTCCCTAAGTCACATGGAATTTGAAAACAATGATCAAAACTTGACGACTTTCACAGCTTAAGCCCAACAGAGTGATCTCCGACACTCTCACAAACGCTCCACCCGTTGCTAACAGTGATCTATTTCCAAGGGTTGTTGAGAGGTATGGTGCCCAAGTAAAGCCATGCACGAAATAAATGTTTGTAACCTTGTGGCATGTCTTGTGTCATATCCTTTATTGTCAGAAGTCATCATTTACAAAATCAACCTCCTTTACCTCACAAAGTATTACAGTGATTCTAAATTTCAAATTAGAAATAAAGATAAAACTATTGCAGGTGTTTCTTTGCTTTCAACTCCAAAGTTCCACTGTGTTTTTTGTTTTTTCCCAACTGCAAGCCTATGTTTATTTTTCATTAAACATGAAAGCAATGAAATTGGCAAATATTCTCAATTAAAACACTTTCATTTCAATTTCTCAAACTGAAACAAACATGTTCTAGTGCTTATGGAGATTATTTCATTAACAATAATTTATTTGCCAAAAAAATTAAACATGCTTGAACTCAGCATTCACCAAACTGAAACTATGGCTTACATGTATTAATTCTTATATAATTGGGAAATCTCTTGACAAAAGAATGAAACTAAATTAATGAAATTTACTCCTCTGTGAGTTGGAGGCATGGGAAACCGTGACAAGAACAACAAAATTTTCCCTTGCCGAGAGAGAGGTGACAGTACTTGTAACAGTACTTGATGTGTGTCCGGAGCAATCAGTTTTCGAACATCACTGGTCCCATGATGTTAAATACATGCAGATGGAGTTAACTGTAGCAAGACTTAGTTCAATGCAACAACATCAGTGGAAAATACAGCACTTGTCACTGTCATCAGTATCTGAGTTGCTGTCATCGGTGGTAATGGTGCACTGGTGCTCTAGCTGAAGCAATGTTCTGTTCTTTTGCAGGTTGAGGTGGAGAAATCACACAAAGTTTCTTTGTTCATTCCCATCAACAACAAATTAAAATGCTTTTTGTAAGCACTGATGGTGAATATTTCCTATAGTCACTTTCCCTACACTGCAGCACTGGGCCTGTGTACATGTTCTGCAAGATGAGAAAGTGACATGTAGTTTGCTGTAATATAAATTTATTATAATCTATTTTTGTCAAAATATTGATCCTTATGTGTATTTTTTAGTTCGTAGGTGTTAGTTGTAAAACTCCACACAGTCACTTTTACTTTTGTGTTTGTTGTAAGAATGAAATGAGAGAAAAACCTCCACTGAATTACCTTTCTTAGAAACGGAAGTATTACTTGTGATGTTTAATAAACAAGCAGGAATTGATAATTTTCATGGAATGAGATACAATATGATTTTGCAACAAGTCAACTCATCCCTCCGAATGCGAGGGCAAAACGATTTGCCAGGCAGTGAGAAAATGTTATAAGGAACATGCTCAGTTGTCAGCAGTCACATGACTTCAGTCATGCATGAACAGTGACTTTGCAATATTGTAATCTGAAACTTTAAAAGACACTGTAATGAATATTAATTGCCCTCACGATGTAGAATGTTTTTGTACATGTATTTTGTAAACTAGACCTCAATACACAAACTTTTGAACAAGTGCAACTTACCGCTAAAGCGTTAGCTTTCCACATTTTTTCAGTCAGTGGGGAGAAGAAAAGACCTTTAGCAAGTCTGAAGGTATTTAATGTCGCTCAAAGTTGTTTACATTGCGCGCGAGTTAAAGCAGAAGGTAAGCACACGAAAATAGGGCCCCTCAAAATCAGGACCGCCCAAGATATACATGTACCGTTATGGACGTTAGAATTTAAAAACAGGGTGTTCTGTTCAACAAACGCGTCAGGAGATTGCACAAGAAAATGAGGAGAGGAGCGCAGAAAGCAATATAGTAATTTGTAGTGGCACATGAATCGGCTATTTAATCACCCCGGCGTTGACACTGAAACAAACGTACACATGGTACCGTCATAGTCTTTTTTTAATGAGCAAGGACACTGAAACAGCCAAAACATGCCAGGTCTGACAATTTTGTTTAGGCCTCATCCAGTTGTCATGGATAACTGAGGTGGGCATGTCCTCAATTGTACGTTAAAACCAATCATCATTAAGCTTCAAGCAAACACAAATAACAGTCAACCGTGTACAAACCTAGCTGGGCCTACTCGATCAGGTGGATGGATACCATGTACCACTCCGTTAGGGCTAACTTAACTTACCCTCCTCAAAGTGACCACAATTCCTAAGCTCTGCCCGAGAAATGTTCGTGTCGTATACTATCTTCTTAAGCTGCTTCGTTAGATTACTAAACTGCCTAAATTCCCCTGGAAGATCGCGACTTCTCGCTCGCGACCCACTCCTGCGATCCGCCATTGTCGGTACCTGTAGTGTATGTGACGTACACGTACGTATGTACATGTAACAGCTTAACTTAACTGAACAGTACACGGACAGTACATGTACAGTACATGTACTCTACGGTGTACATGTACATGTACATACATGTATGTACTGTACATGTATGGTTGTTGACAAGATGTGCGCATGTACCATGGCACTGCATTATTCATTATTGTGCGACCTGGTTTGGGCACAAAGTGCGCCACCTGGCCAAGCCGGAGTGTTATAAATAATTGTTTTCAACAAATTGTTTCGAGTAACGTTAATCAATGATTACCTAAAAGGTCCAGCCGAAAATGATTCAGGCACTCGAATTAATCATTCTGTAAGATGTAAGGACAAATGATGGAAATTGTTCATTTGACCAAAACAGTATTTCGACGGGGGTTTGTGGGAGGCTGATGTCTGGTATCGCGCTCATAAAGCGCGAGGCATGGGGGGACCTCTAGAAAATTATCTTGTTATGAAAATAATTTGTTAATTTGAACAGATCGAAAAGGGGAAGAGAGACGGAAAGGGGGAAACAAATGGGTAGGGGAGGGAAGAGTTGAAGGGAAACGTTTCCCTCAAACTTTTCGATTTTGGATATCTTAATCCAAACTATTTCCTCTTAAAAAACATAATGAACACTGTATACTCAGTGCTTCTGTGAGAACACATGAAAAATGTATTAGCAGCTTAATCGGATGAGACTCGAATCCACAACCTCCTGCTTATGAGTGCAGACGTCTTCCCCCGACTCGACCACCGAGCTTGCCGGCCGGTCCGATAATAGCACTGCAGTACATGTATTGCCGCGGATTAACGCTGCCCTGCAGAGCACACTTGAACGGTACAAGCTGAAGCGGGAATCATTTGGACTCTTGAATTTAACATTTACTCGATATTTTAACAGCAAAATATCGCGTTATGTCTCTAGCCCAGTTCAGTTAGAAAGTTAATAGAAAATTGTATATATGTACATGTACTATTTGAGCAATTAAGCAATTTTCCTGTGAAACTGTCTGAGACATAGGCCTACTGTGGTATTCTAAAGACGACACGCTTGCCATATTGTTAGCTCTTCTCCACCTTTTATTCCTCCCGGATCATGCTGTGTATGGGGGGGGGGTGCCTGAAAAACAATCGTAAGGTGATTTCAGCCTATGCCCCCAGAAAAAAATTGTGCATTATGCCCCCGCAAACATTCTTCACAAGCCACTGACACTGTGATAAACTTTTAAGATATTCTCAATGCATCTTGGGTATGTATGAACAATCCACACATGCGCAATCCCATAGGGTGTTGTTGTTGTTGTCATAGGGTTAATTGCACTTCCAGCTTATTAAGTAGCTATTTGCGCCAGGAGCAATAAATTCTTTATTAATCAGCATCCTGTGAGTGATGGATGGGAACCAGTAAAAAAAAATCATTTTTTTCCAAACAAAAATCATTGTACTTGATCATCAAGAAACAAGCCCAGTAGAAGTTTCCAAAACACAAACAAATTTGTGATAAATTTTCAAGAAGAAAAAAATAGGCCTTGCTCTAAGGAGTGCAGTCGTTTTTGCAGAAAATGAATGTGATCGGTTAAAGATGGATTCGCAGACTCTACACTAATGCACGGCCCGCGCATTTTGCGGAATACCGTGGAGAAATAAAAAGATGTGGGGCACCCTCGAGGCCTCATGAGCCCACTTGTCGGCGACGGCGAAAGAAGTAATTTGTACACAAGTAATGAGAAAAATGAGACGGCAACGGAGACGGTGACGTGATTTGTCGTCTTTGGAACACCATGTGACAGCGTTTCTACGATGGACAGCAAAAGTGCACACCAGAAAGATGCAAATTAAATGATACAGTTGTAGCTAAAGTTTACGTAGTGTGAATTAGTTATCCCAACTTCGTGATACTGTACGGCCGTGCGGGGTAATGAACATACTGTTTCACTTTGTTGATGGTACTGCAACGCTGTTCCCTAACTCAAAATGTAAAACGTTAATTAAACAATGATTTTTGGGGTATAAGGATATCCATGTATATGTAAATATATATTTACGAATTTTTAAATGGGCAAACGTCGCGGTTCATATTTCGTAAATGTAACACTTCCATTTCCAAACGTCAACCTTCCACCCTATTATTTTCAAACATCGCCGTTCTACTGACAAGAATGCCTGAGGGTACAGTGTCCATTTGTGCGACGGAAACGGGGTCAGTGCCTCCCCCCACCAGCTTTATGTTTTGTTGTTGTTGTTGTTTGTTTGTTTTTTATAATGAAAGGTAATTTGACCATCATAGGCATAATATAGACCCCCAGTCTTGCGCGTATCCGTGGTCTGCCAGTAGTTGAAATGCACCCCCAAGCGGCAAAGAGTTTTCCCATTGATATCTCCATAATGGAGATCAATAAGTTTTCCCAGCAGGTTCTTGATCGCGTTCTGCGTGTACGCAAGGACTATTAAGGAATAAATTCTTTACGCGTACTCAGCGTGCTCCGCGTCAATCGCGCCATTCATCCAAGAAAACTATGGAAGGGCTGCGTAGCACAGTGATGATCACAATATTGACAAGAGTGTAATATAAAATCAGTGCTCTGGGATATGTGATTGCTGAGCTTTCGGTAACTGAGCACCTTCTCTAGGGCAAGCAGATTCAGTGCACTTGCTGCTATGCTGTGATTGGCATCCGTAGAACTGAACCTGCTCGCCCTGAAGAAGGTACTCAGTTACCGAAAGATCGGCAATTATTTACATTAACATTTATTTCATTTTTCGGGATCAACATTTCACGGAATACAGTAACAAAGTTTACAAGTGAGAGAGACAGAATACACAAGACATACAAAAGACAAATGAACTGTATTTAACCAGCTCCCGCTGGATTACCCAAAAGAAACATGGTTTCTCTCGAGGGGCTCTTCAACTGGTTAAATAGGAAACAATAAGAATAATAATGAATAAAGATATGACTAATTTAAAAAAGTCATAAATAGACATGACTTTTATGGCATTAACATAAATTATAACTTAATAACTTATAGCTTAAATAAAGAAATAATGTGGAAAAGTTTATCCAACTTATTTTGTAGAGCTGTACTTGTATATCAACATTATTATGAAAAACAAACAGCAGTATGAAAATGAGAGTTCTGGACCAAACGCCCCTTTTTACCCGGTTTTTGCTAAAAACCATTGGGTAGTACATCGACCCAAAAAATCGACGAAACATTTTTGGTGGGAAAAAATGGGAAAATCCTGGAATAACGTGAATCCCGTTTTTGCTCAACACCCCTGGGTAGTATATCGACCCAAAAAACCGGGGATTTCCACTCACCTTTTGACCCCGGCACCGCTCGCTCGCTCGCTGTAAACAACTCGTGATTAGCGCCGGGGATTTCCACTCAACTTTTGACCCCGGCTGTAAACAACTCGCGACAGAAATCCCGCTCGAAGAAAAATGGAAAAAAATTTAGAAACCTATATATAAATAGAGATATGAGCAACCAGCAACACCGACCTGTACTAACGAATTTCAATCGATTTAAGAAGGCGTTTTTAGAAGATTTTGTCAAACGGTATAACATCCCATTACTTGCACCAAAACGTAAACATCATACACGATCAGAACTAATAAACGCTATACGAGCGGATCA
>NW_019091668.1:226739-237902 GCF_001949145.1 Acanthaster planci
GCAATCATAAACGTCCAAAATAAAGATCAACAATGCATCCGCTGGGCGTTGAGAGCAGCTTTAAAATTATATTCAGATGGAGTCAAAAGCCAGCTAGAAACAAATCCAAAATATAAAATACATGACGAGCGAACATCGACTTACAAGCCAGAACCAGATGGTTTAAATTTTACAAACATAAGCTTTCCAACACCGATTTCACAGATCCCACGTATCGAATCGCAAAATAACTTGGCGATCAATGTATTTGGTTACACCAAAAAAGACGGTATTTACATTCTCCACAAAAGCAAGCGTCCAGAAGAACCGATCAATTTACTTTTATTTAACAAGGGCGAGAAGAACCATTATTGTTGGATTAAAAACTTTTCTCGGTTGACGGGTGATATCGATCATCACAACGGCCCAAAACACTGGTGTTTCAAGTGCATGTCGCCTTTCCTAACGGAAGAAAAGTCAGCCAGACACAAAGAAGATTGCCAAGGCTTAAACGTTCCTACATGTTAAGTTGAAATGCCAGCCGAGGGTGAAAATATACTCAAGTTCAAAAATTACAAAAATAAGCAAGACGCGCCTTTTGTCATTTACGCCGATTTTGAGTCTGTTTTAGAAAATTACCGCCGACCGATACAAACACTCTCAAAACACAGATTCACAAGCCTTGTGGATACTCATACGCGGTCGTCAGATGTGATGGAGTTTGCACTAGCCAAAAGACTTATAGAGGTCAAGACGCGGCTGTTAATTTTGTAGGGTCACTTTCTCAGGAAACAAAGAATATAAACGAAACGTTTAAAAACAAAGAGCCGTTGATTTGGAACGATCAATTACAAAAAATCTACGAAAATTGTCATAGATGTTGGATATGCGAAAAGTTGATAGATCGAGCAAAAGCGAACGAATCTCACTGTCAATGTGATATTCCAAAAACACCAGAGACAAAAGAAGAAAAAATCAAGTTTTGGCGTACAGTTAAAGTTGAAGGCAAAGATAAAGAGTTCAAAGAATGGAAATGTTTGGATTGTAAAAAGCCCATCAACAATTTTAGAAAGGTTAGGGATCATTGTCACGTGACGGGGAAGTACCGAGGCCCAGTGCACGCTAGTTGTAATCTCAAGTTAAGAATAGTGGTCGATCAAACACCTATTCCGGTGATCTTACACAAATTGGAGAAATATGACGCGCACTTGATTATGCAGGGCGCTCACNAAAAGTTGATAGATCGAGCGAAAGAGGGTGAATCTCACTGTCAATGTGACATACCAAAAACACCAGAGACAAAAGAAGAAAAAATCAAGTTTTGTTGTAAAGTTAAAGTAAAAGTTGAAGGGAAAGAAAAAGAGTTTAAAGAGTGGAAATGTTTGGATTGCAAAAAGCCCATCAACAATTTTAGAAAGGTTAGAGATCATTGTCACGTGACGGGTAAATATCGAGGCCCAGCGCACGCTAGTTGTAATCTCAAGTTAAGAATAGTGCTCGATCAAACACCCATTCCGGTGATCTTACACAGCTTGGAGAAATACGATGCGCACTTGATTATGCAAGGCGCTCACGAATTTTACGGGAAATCAATCAAGTTGATCGCTAAAAATACTGAAAATTACATTTTGTTTTATTTTGGCCAACTCAGATTTTTAGACTCCTTTCATTTTATGGCGGCTTCGCTAGATCGGTTGGTTAAAAATTGTTCGCCCGATGATTTTAACTTACTTTGCGAAAGGTTTACAAATAATAGTCATTTACTGTTGGAAAAGGGAATTTACCCCTATGAATATATCGATTCCTTTGATCGGTTCCAAGAGAGACGGCTCCCACCAGTAGACGCTTTCTATAGCTCTCTGAAGCAGGGAGGGATAACCGAGCGAGAATATGCTCGCGCGGAGACAGTATGGGAAAAATTTAATTGCCAAAACCTAGGCGACTACCACGACCTTTATGTGGAAACGGATGCGCTATTGCTAGCGGGTGTATTTGAAAACTTCCGGAAGGTATGCAAGAAGAACTACGGCCTTGACCCAGCCAACTATTATACGTCACCGGGCCTGTCGTGGGATGCATTGTTAAAGCATTCGGGTATACAATTGGAACTACTGACAGACATTGACAAGCACTTGTTCTTTGAAAGGGCAAAAAGAGGTGGTATCTCGATTACGACCCCAATAAGCCAGAGTCACAGATCATGTACCTAGACGCAAATAATTTATACGGCTGGGCGATGAGCAAATATCTGCCCGTAGGGGAATTTACCTGGGAAACAGACTTAGAAAAATTTAATTACTATTACATCCAAGAGTTGCGACTAACTGATGACTACGGTTACATGTTTGAGATTACTATGGATTACCCGGAACGTCACCATGACAAACATAATGACTTTCCACTTGCACCCGAAAATATGTCGGTACCAAACGAATGGTTTTCAAGCTATCAACAAAATTTAATTGGTAATGGCGAGCAAGTAGCCTCGGTAGACAAACTCGTGGCTACTTTGGACACCAAACGAAAAGACGTGGTTCACTATCGTACATTGCAAAAATATCTCAAACTAGGGTTGTGGATCAAAGAAGTTCACCGGGTATTGAAATTTCGTCAAAAGCCGTGGATGAAGAGCTATATTGACAAAAACACAAAATTGCGCAAGAAAGCAAAAAATGATTTTGAGAAGGACTTTTTCAAATTGATGAACAATTCGGTCTTTGGCAAGACGATGGAAAATGTTAGATATCGAATTGACGGTCATTTACTGAGGGACGTACAAGACGCCGCCAAAAACAAAAAATTAACTTATAAACCGAATTATAAATCGACGGTGCCATTTGAGGAGTGCGAGCTTTCGTTTGTGGAGATGTACCGCACCAAAACAAAATTAAATAAGCCAATCTATTGCGGTGTAAGTATTCTCGATATTTCAAAAACGTTAATATACGATTTCTACTACAACGAACTAAAATCAACTTTTGGTGAAAAAGTAAATTTACTTTATACGGACACTGATTCTCTATTAGTTCAAATCGAGCGAAGCTCCATCGATTTAACTGGTTACCTAAACGAAAAGCGTAATTTATTTGACTTTAGTAATTACCCGCCAGATCATCCGCCTTACAGCGTCAAAAATAAAAAGTCATCGGCAAAATGAAAGACGAATTTGGTGGCAAAACAATTTTAGAAGCCGTTTGTATCAGGCCAAAAATGTATTCAATTCTGACGGTCGATCACAATTTAAAGAAGGCGAAAGGGGTTTCCAAGATAGTAACCGAGAAAAGCTTGACCCACGAGATGTATAAAAGCTGCCTATTTGACAAAACGCATTATTGCAATAAGCAACAACTATTTAGATCGGATAAACATCGGGTCTTCACCATTTCACAAAATAAACTTAGTTTGTCGCCGTTGGACACAAAGCGCTACATATTGCCGAACGGAATCGATACGTTAGCTTACGGGCATAAGCTAATTCGGTAATTCGGTATCCTCGGGTACTACCTGAAGTTCCTCTTTGACGAAACTCCTATTTGGTCCGTTTAAAAGGTAATATAAAGTTGGGCCCGTTTTGACCCTCTTGCCTTTCACCCGTTTAAATTGACTAGTTCGCTTTTCAATTTGATAGACGTCCACGGACCATATCGGATCCGTTGCCCTTCTGACGGTGCCGCCCTCTTGCTCGCCCGGGTAATAGAGGTATCTAACGACCGCGTCTGGAGGAAGTTCTCTTTGGGTAGTTCTTACAGGTGTACTCGGTTCTTGTTTCACTCGGTCTGATTTGACGGCTTCTGCAGGAACGGCATCTATTAATCGCGTTTTTTCCTCGTTTAACGATTTCACGACCTGAGGCAAACGTTCAACCCATTCCACGTTACGCACACCCACGTTTAACATTTCTTGAACGTATTGGTGGCCAAATAACCTTTCGGCTAAAGTGCGGTTAAACCTTTCCACGATTCCTTGAGATCTGTGTACCCCAGGTTCACCCACTTGAATTTGTACTTTATTTTTTGCCATTAACTTTTTAAACTCACCTTTGAATTCAGACCCCGAGTCTACCATTACGAATTTGGGCCAGGTTAGAGGTAATCGCTCGTAAATTTTCTTTATTGCCTCGCTCACTTGCTCGGCAGTTTTACTGTTCAACGGTTCCGCCTCTTTATACTGCAAACCCACGTCTACTACGGTTAAAGTGTACTTAAACGTTTTTCTTTTAACGCGGACCCAGGGTAAATACAAAACGTCCATTTGTTGCGCGTAATTAGGTTCGACCGACTATATATATTTATATATTATTATATATTATATATATATTTGCCAAACGACCTGCTCTTTTAGCCAGTTTCTGACGGCCGATTTGTCTGCACCAGTCTTTTCGTGTAGACGATCTACCGCGCTTTCTCCTCGCCAGTAACCCTGTGGACTGTAAAATAGTTTTTTAAAAGTTTGGTTCATTTTAAAATAAGTTACACAAAGCGAGTATTACCGTAGCGAGTACCGATAAGCCAACAATCCGACTATTGCAGTTTTACCTATAATCCAAACAAACTCGCGAATTTTTTGATTTTTGGAAGGCTCGTAAAAATCGGGTAACTTAGGCTCTGGCGGTAACGGGGTAATACTCTTACCGGTTAATTCCGAATAAGCTCGTAGGGCATCGTCTACGTTTACAAATGTTTGCTGGCTCGCGCGTTCTTGTCCCGTTCGTTCGTTTAAAAAGTTTAACAGGCGTATGCGCTTTTGTTCCCACTCTTGTTTTGCTTGCGCCAATTGCTCCAACGCGAGGTCGTGACGCTTTCGTTCTTCGTCGACTTCACTTTTTGATAAACTGCTAAATAAAAAATTTGAGCCCGTGAATGCCAAGGCGTTTACTATCGCTCCTCCAACCATCATTAAAGCACTAGCCATTTTTAAAATAAGGTTAAATAAAATAAGAATCGTATTATATAAAAGTAAGATGTACACCAAAAAGCTTAACCCGAGTCGCAGACTTAAAGTTCCTCGCACGATCAAAGGCGAAAGGCGCGAAGTCACCATTACGCACAATCCGAGCACCATAGACGCGGGTCACACGTTAAACGTAAAATTCCCGGCTTTAGGCACTGACGACGTCATTGTACCCGGTACGGCAAAGTTGGCTTTTAAACTGGATCTAGACGGCGGTGACGACATCGGCAGGACGGTCTATAACAACGTGGCGAGAAACCTGGTGTCGGAAATAAATATATCCCTCCAGGGAAATAAAATCGTAAGTTACCGGAATGCGGACGTATTTCACAATTTCAAGGACAATTGGTTACCCCCGTCGCAGACTAAAAATATGGCCTATTTGGGTTGGAAAGGGAGAATGTAGCTAAGCTACGTCTAGGGGCTGGCGATGCTAATGCCTCCTTAAACGACGGTAAGGACAAGGCGATTGCCGACGCTTTTAAAAACAGGTACGCGATTCCACTGGACACGCCTATGTTGACGGATCATACCCCATTTTATCCTTCGTGGTTTAAAGAGCCTCTGACGTACCAACTAACTTTTAACGGGCACGACAAAGTGGTTAACTCTTCAGATCCCGACGCAGAATATCAAATTTCGGACTTGACCTTGGAATACGAAGTTGTTTCCAATCGAGACTTGGCGCAAACCTTGAGAAACAAAAAAACGATGTATTATCTATTCGACCGGATTCACTCGTGGAAAAAGCAAGCGGTAAACAAGTCGGACACGCTGTGGAACATTAGCATCGACCAGAGTATTAAAAGTCTAAAAGGAATTTTGATCCTGTTTAAAGACCCGACGATCAAGAACCCGCAAAAATTTTATAATCCGCATATAACTAAGACGATTGTGACGGTTGGAGGTAGACCTAATCAATTGTACTCGCAGGGTCTGTTTGAATATCACCATTGGAATGAAGTTACAAAGTACTTTGGCGATTCTGATAAAGAATTGGCTAGAGGGGTCGTCTCGGATATATCCTTGTTGGGAGTAGATATGGCGGGCTATCTAAAAGACAAGTACGGTCTCTGGCTCGACTTCAGAAGTTCTGACGACAACTCGGCCCACGGATCGGGCAGACCTCTCGGTGGAGGAGATATTTCCGTGCAGATGGAACGAACGGCCGAGACCGCAGGACCGCTGATGATGTACGTATTCCTGGTGATGGACTCTCAACTCACTGTGGAAGACGGGAATTTTAAAAGTCTGGTTTATTAAAAATGAGCAAAGCGAGTAGCGAGAGTCAGATGTTTTAAAATCCGCACTGCGCCTTAATCGTGGGCAAAACTGGGTCGGGTAAAACTCAATGGATCTTAAATTTGTTGGAAACCGAGTACCGTTTCACGTTTGAAGCTATCGTAATTATCTGTCCGACCCTTTTTAAGAATGAAACTTATTTAGAACGGCTGTGGGTATACACCGACGAAAACGTTTATCTTTGTGATTTAGATCGAGAAAAACTAGAATTAAGCGAGGCAACTGAACTTTATCAAAACATTTTTGACGGGATAAATACATTGTTTATCATCGACGATTGCGCCGCAGATCAATTTATTAAATATCGAAAAAAAATCTAAAAGCGGCTCCGTTTGCGCGTTGTCTAAGATGGCGTTCTCGGGTAGGCACTACCTCCACAGCTGCTGGCTTTTAACACAAAAGTATAATTCCGTTTTAAAGGATTTTCGCGAAAATACTGCCTGGACTGCGATATTCCATTGTAAAGATCGCAGTTCGTTTGATCAAAGCCTCGATGAGAACGATATAGTACCGGATGAAAAACGAGAGGAAATTAAAAGGCATCTACGCAACGTTAAATTTAGTAAGTTGATATTAAATACCGAAGCGCCGGTTAGCTATTTCATTCAATAAAAATGAGATAATGTATGAACGAATATAATCTAATTTAAATGGAAAGTAAAATTTGTAAACGATGTCTTAAGTTAAAAGCGGTGGAATGTTTTAAAGTTACGGATGACGGCAAGCGTTGCTCGGGGTGTATTAGTTGTAACTCCGCTGCTATAGTTTCTAATAACAGACATAAGTGCGAGCACGGCAGACAAAAATCTCGTTGCATTGAGTGCGGTGGAGCATCAATCTGTGAGCATAGTAGGCAAAAACACATTTGTAAAGAATGTAAAGGAGTATCAATTTGCCCTCACGAAAAAGAAAAACATCGTTGTAAGATTTGTTCTGAGCCAATCAATATAACGATTAAAAGATGGATTAGCCATTGTCGCCAATCAGATAAGAAGCATAACCGATTCGATCCTGACCGATTTATCGGTACAGACTTTTGCCGCAGTTTAATTGAGGATTATCCGCGTTGTTTTTACCCAGATTGTGAAGTTGAAATGCAATTTTTAGAAAATAGAGACGATCTTTGCACCATCGAGAGATTAGATAACTCCATTGGCCACATTAAGTCTAACGTTGTTCTTTGTTATTTAAAGCGTAATCGACTTAAAAAGTCAAATAAACTTGAGATCGAGTACTGGCACCATTACTATAAAAATAGTTAAATTTAGTTGTCTTTTGCTTACCTTTTGTTATAACTGGGTTACGTCAACTCAGTTATACCTAATTTTATTTTTGTTATAATTAAATGATAGTCTTGTTACAATATGTAGAGCTAGTTATTCAATTAGTTATCGCGGTTAACCTGACCTATTATACGGTTGAATACCTACGACTAAAGTATACTTACAACAAATTTAAAAATCATATAATCAAATGGACGACATTAAAAGTATACTCACCGAATCAAAAAGCGATTCAAACGAATTAACCCCAAACGTAAAAGATAGACTTTGCGCGATAGTTGCGTCAGGTGAATCTAAAAAAATATCTCGGCAAAGAATACACGATAAAAGAAATCGAGTCTCTGTCACCCAAAGATCAAGAAAAGCTGTTCAATTTGTACAAAATTAAATTTGGGAAAGAAATTGTTAAAACTCTTGGTTACTCGATTTTAAGTTTGTACTCTCGCCTACTCGGTATAGCTACTCCGATCGATCTACTCAGGTTTAACGTCAATTTAAAGTCCGAAGAAGCACTGACTAAAGATTTAAACGACGATCCGATTATAAACCAAACTATGGATCACTTACTTACAGAGGTTTGTTACAATACGGAGTGTACCTATCTCCACTTACAGCTGCGTTAATTACCACTAAGCATTTAGAATTTAACAAAAGTTCTATTATTATAAAAGAGGATGTCAACAGAAGCGAGCAACAACGAAGTGAGAACGACACCTGCGAACAACAACGAAGCGAGACCTCAGACGGTAACTAAAGCCAAAAATCCAAAGCGCGTAGAACAAGGTAAAAATTGGCGGAACATAACAAGAAGATGAAGCAACAATTAGTCAAGATGAAATTAGCGGGTGAAGAGAGTAACGAAGAGAGCAACAAAGAGAGCAAGATCTATCAAACGGCCATTGAAAACAGAAATTTGATAATCGGTGGATTGGGTATCACTGGGGTTGTGATCTACTTAATTTGGAGAGATAAGTGTTCTACCTCTCAACAAATTAGCGCTCAACCAAAACGAGAAGTGAGTAAAGCGATAATTCCTAAACAAGAACCAATTTTAGATATGGAATAAATTTAAAAGTTCTTTATATATAAATATGAGTAACGCTAAATCAATCGACGTAAACGGAATCGCAAATGCGGGTTACCACGGTGCCGTCGATGCTATCGAGCAAGCTATTTAAAATAAAACCACCAGATCTAAATAGGTTGTCCGCCGAGGATGCGTTAAAATTAACCGCTTTGTCCAGTGGTGCATTGGCTACCCAGGGTTGGTTGGTGGCGCAGGGTATTCTGCCCGTGAGCCTACCCACCGCTTAAAAAAATATAAAACATATACTATAAAAGAAATGGCAGAAGGAGGATTCGATCCCGAGGAAATACCTCTCTTGGACGATCAAAATGAGCTTGACCAAGAAACGTCCTTTATTGAACCTGGATTGGACGATAGGAACACTTCATTTAATGAACTAAGAGTAGGAACAGTACCGATTGAACAAAAAGAACCTGTATGGGACGAATCTAATGAACTAGGAGTAGGAACAAAACCGATTGAATCAAAATTGGAGGTAAACCCAAGACCGATAACATTTTCCGGTGATCCTTTAGAACGAGGGAGACTGGTACTCATAACTCAACCAATTGTAGAAGACTTTTACCGATATTTTCAACTCGCCGGAAGAGAAGATGTACCGTCGGTACTTCATTATGAAAAGTTTGATTACCGCAAAGGCGTAGGTTTATTTTACAAACGTGAAGGCAAATACGGTGATGTGCTATTAACCAGCAAAAGAAACCCAGATGTTGTTGTCGGTCTTAAAACAATCGTCCAAAACGCCAAAGCTGCTGGATACACCAGAACGGGTGAAGCGCAAGATTTTATAAGATACAAATTAGGATTTAAAAATTATGGAAGATCGGTGCAAAAACCTGAATCAAAGTTAAAATCCATTCAACCCGAGAGCATTCCAATGGAAGAACTACCGCAAATATCGGACCAAGTCAGTGAAATCGTAGAAGAGCTCACCCAAGATACAAACGTTCAAACAGAAGGATTAAACTATAGAGAGCTCTTAGGATTAGACAAACAATTGCGAACGATTAGGGGGCAGATACGATTAAACGAAGCTAAAATTACAGAAATTCAAGAAGAAATAAGTAAACCCGAGACCTCTCAAAATTCGGATCGTTTACGTGAATTAAACGGCCAACTCGAAGGACTACAAGCTCAAAGAGACATATTAAACGGCCAACTCAAAAGCCAAATAACGCGAGTTAAAGATTTAATTAATTACGCTTTACATTCGGATGACACCCTGGGTGATAAGATTCGAACGATATTTAGAGAACAAGGCGTCACAATCGTAAGCATCTTAACGGCTTTTAGTTTAGCTGTGAGCACCATCATTAGTAGTATAGTGGCCAGCGTCAGGGGTGCCGGAGCTGGCGGAGCGATCAAACCAACGCCTGAACCTGAACCTGCACCTAAACCAACGCCTAAACCTCCTTCCAAGGGTGGAATTACCTATTGGATCAAATGTCAACTGTGGAACCTGGCAAACGTATTGAAGAAACTCAGGTTGAGTGCCTTAGGAGCTTTGCCTGGGATCATCGGTAGCATTTTTGAACTGGATTTTTAAGTGGCGACTAAAGTTGTTGGATGGGTGGCAGATCACGTGTGGACCTTGTTCTTGGGCGCGGGTGTTCTGCTTTTGACATATGTGCAAAAGAATGGGTAAAAAGGACAAAAAAAAATAAATAAAAATTCATCCCAAATTTGGGGTGAATTTTTGTTTTTGCTCTAATTCAAAACGTTTAAGTTAAAAATTTATACAATATAAACCCGACGACACCCACTGCAACGGCTCCAACGGTTAATGATAGTTTCTCTTCGTTGTGGGCGTCTAAAGGCTTTAGAATTGGTTCTGGTTGCTTCCTCGGTAACACTGTCGGTTCTGGTAATTCCTCTTCGTTAGTACTCATTCTCGCTGCGCTCGTAGCTCGCTCGCTCCACTCGCTCATTCCGTTATTCAAACTCGGTACGTATCCAGTCTTCATATCCTCAGTCGCGACTTGTAAATTATTGTTGTACCCCTCAAACGTGCCGATGCGTAAGTCCATGTCCAAGGGCACCAGGTACAAACCCGGGGCGACTACGAAATTCAACGGCGTTTTTGCGTATGGTAACGAATCTTGATATTGGTCGATCGACTGTTCGAGATCGGGACCCGAATTAATTAAGGATTCCACAATCGTAATTAATTGCCGTCGCGCGTCTAAACCGGTGCCGGTGGCCAAAACGCTGGTCTTGGTCTGCGCCTGTGCCGCGAGTAACGCGTAGACGTAAGCTCGAATTGATTCGTTTACCTTGGTGATTCCCACGTCCGTCAAGCGAGACTTTTTAGGAACAAAATCCCACCAGGCCAAAGTAACCGCGTCCGACTGTGAAATCCAGCTGACCGTGTAGGTACTCGCGTGACCGGAACCTTCCCATCCAAATCCCATGTAAGTAGATCCCGTGTATTTACCGTTGGTCACGTGTAAGTCGTGCGCGTCATAGTTTTTACCCGGAACAGGTACGTAGCTCGCTTCGTAGTAGTAAGCTGTCCCTAATCCGTTCGACAAAGTGTCCCTCGTTTGTTTGTACGATTTATTC
>NW_019091669.1:0-54338 GCF_001949145.1 Acanthaster planci
CACTACATTAACAACAACAACAACAACAACGACGACGACGGCGGCGGCGGCGGAGGAGGAGCGACATTCATTTCGGGCAGAGAAAGATTGAAGTTATTAAGAACACTTTCCACCGAGGGAGAAATACACAAAAAGTCAACGACCAACCTTATTCATGGTAGATCTGTTCACAAGGCCAACAGTCCCAAATCCTCCGATTTCCATATGATTTTACATACACCCTAGGGGTTAGGGTTAAAGTACTCGTGTGTTCAAATTTATTAGCATTTTTGTTTAATTTTATACGTAAAAAGAAAGTTAAATCACAACTCAGGAGCACTCTGAACTTGAACGCAAGGACAATATTAAAGTACGCTGCGTACCTACTATATCCACTCGTACTGTGACACTTTATTAAGGCTTTTGGGTTTGAATATTGGTGCAGGCGTCGATAACGATGTGATCTAGCACGGTTCCTGACAGGGCTTGATCAAAACTATAAACATCGGTAATGACGAGCGTACTTGTTAACATCAAGATGGTTCGGGATTATCAAGTTGACAGGGCTTGCGGAAAAACTTATCTAATCGAAATATTGTACGAAAGCCCTGTAGTGCCATCAAGACTTATGTATATTTTCGAAAAGTGAAGCGTATTTTTAGTACATGTGGTCCATCTTTAAGAGGTATAGTTTACCAACTTCGCGTGAACTAGATATATACGCTCTAGTTGGTTCTTAAGAGATCTACATTGAGAAATACTGTTTCTACTGATGGAAACAAATCGTCATTTATTACATACATTTTTCCAGGTTATAAGATATATTTTTTCGAGATTTAAAATCAAACTTGAAAATGTAAATGTTTTGAAAATGAATATCTCATAGAAACAAACTTGATGAAAAATATTTCTCATTCAAACAATTTGTTTCCAAAAGTAAAGGCAATGTTTCTAATACATGTATTAGATCTTATACTAGATAACACTACTGGGCTTTCGTAGGACTATTCTCTTAAAATGTAAATCAGTGTTTAAAAATCAGTGTTTATAAAGTTAACAAGCTGTCACCCTGCATCTTGAACGCATTGAAATCAATTTTTGTAATTCATTTAAAAATTCAATCTAAATTCCACAGAAATATGAAATAAATCATGCAATTTCAGTTCAACTTCTACCATACAAACGTACGCCTGTACATCGTCAGTGTCTATACTGCTTGCATCTATAAGTCTCACGCGTGTGCTCATACATATTGGGTCCCATTGTTGTTCAGTCAGATCTCTCATCAGCTGTGTTTAACTATCTCATGGTACTATTTTCCAATTAAACTGTTCCAACAGGGTAAAGCGCTCCTTCATGGTGCTTTGCTTCCCCACATTAACCTCTGGAGAGCACAAAAAAATCTAGAATTGAGATCACTGAGAACTGCAAAGATACTACATATTTTTTCACAATAGATAAATGCGAGATCACTATCCTGTAAAACACAAAACAAGTCCTCTGATCTCTATCTTTCGTCTCTTTCAGAAGAGTCAGAGCTAGTTCAAATCGACAAAACGTGCATGGAACCAAGTAGAAACGTCGAATACAACACTCTGAATCAAGCCAAAAAGTGCAACATTCCATCCGATCCAGGGTACTGTGTCACCTGCTGCCAGGACGATAGTTGCCAAGCACGTCCTACTCCATCCTCTGCTCCTGGTGTACCTTCAAATCAGCAAACGCTACTTCTTTTATTTTGCTTAATAACAGAATGGTCATATTGACTAAAAACCCCGGGGCAGAAGAATGGTTTGGATATATCAGTATATGCTGTAGCATGAAGCTAAGTCTTTACTGGTACCTTTGAAAAGGAGCTAAGTCTTTAACTTAAAGGTGTTGTCACTCATCATCTTCTGTTTAGTTTATTTCATTATTGACCGTTACGTCTACTTGTTTCATTTTATCGACAGCTTGTTTAATTAAGAATTTTACAAAGTGGAAATTCTTGTGTAGTTCCCTTTTCCTTTTTTCTCGTTTTTTTTCTCTTTCATATTTTTTACGGAAATCAAATACTGTAGCCTCTTGGAAGAACACAATTGTTGCACTCAATTTTACCAGTCGTTGGCTTTGGGCCACAGTAAGTAATCTTTTGTATATCATGCTTAGCTTGATGGTGTTAACTTTTATTTAGATTTTGATACATTTTTGTCATTTTGATCAATCGGTGGATCCTGCATGCATAAATACGTCTTTTATCGCAAAAGCGTTCGGGAGACAGAGGGTAGCTGTATTTGTTGCAAATACCATTTTTCATCCGATTACAGCGTGAGCTAAAAATAAATCTCCAAAAGTAGCATTATTATCCCAAAACAAATGTCAGAAATTGTTGTTTTGGGTATAAAATTTAGAAATCGCTGTTACATTTTCAAACAGAAGACTTCATTTAAATTTGATGGTGCGTGTGGGTATATTCTCGATTAGTGATACGTAAGACAATTTCCTTGTATTTTGCCAAATGGGACAGATCACATCGATCAAAATGCTGTATTTAAGTTCTTCAATACCCTCTAATTAAAACCTTGGGTGAACCGAATGGCCTCTACGCCCTTTACATCATTTTTAATGTCGGGGATTCCCCTTAGCCAGAAAGTAATATATTCTGGTCGGCCTCTGGCCAAGTCCCATGGGAATGTGTACAAACAACTCCACCACGTGGCCCCATGGGAATATTGACTGATGATTCAGACTACCCGACGAATCAAGGGTCCGGTACACCCAATGGCACGTGACCAGGACTGGAGTAGTTCCTCCAGTTTTACGGAAATAGTCGAAATATTCCAAAGTCTTCCCGTCTATACATTCTGCATGTTCGGATGGTACCGTTGATGTTCGGTTATTTCCGGTCTGGAAGGTGGGCTTGTTGAACGTAAACCGTCGACAATCATGCATTGGCATATAACAACAAAGTTTCAAACAATTTACTTGTTGATTGGTGCGTGCGTGGAAGGAATGTTGCTGTACAAGAATAAGCCTTTTCGACGTTCGCAATGCATTATGGGTGTGGATGACAAACATGTAATGCATTTTATGCACAACCCTATGGGGGAAGTGAACCAGTCAAAAATCAATTTACAGTTTTCTACCAAATATTTTTTATGTATCTGCTCATCAACTCACAGATGCATGCGTATTATCAGATTATACAAGAAACATATTCAAATACGTTTTCAAATATTCGTAAGAACAAATCACCCTTAATTGCCTTTTTAAGGGTACCAGTCACTCTACAGGCTGAAAATGAACGTGACTGGTCAAAGCGGGATGAATGAGCTGCAAGTCGTAATTTGATTGGACAGTACTAGAACATTAATATTCACGAATTAGTCAATGCACGGTCCGTGACAAAAATGGTGTTGTTGGAAGGAATTCTCCGAATTTTCCTTCTCTGCCAAGTTTTAAACTTCGAAGTTTGTGAATATCTTCGTCCCAAATCAGAAGGGGGTGGCCTGAATCGGAGTATGAAATAAAATGGAAACAGATTAACGTTTTCCCATAGGGTTGTGCATAAATTGCATTGCATGTATGTCATCCAAACCCATAATGCATTGCGGACGTCGAAAAGGTTTATTGATCAACTAAAAGAATTTCAAAATGCTTATGTATGATTTTGAATTTTCTGAGATTTTTCCAAGTGCGCCTCGTTACTATAGGGAACACTAAGCTGAAGAGGAACCCACCATGTAAGGGAATGAAATTGAAAACATCCGGGCTTTCAACTTGCGACCTCTGACCATTGCGTAATATCTATTTATATCCGTGGGTGAGGCCTGGCCTAAGAGTCATTATCATGGGTAGTCAGGGATCTTTGGGCACGGAACCAGACAAATATTTACACAGCTGAAGCCCAGGCTTGCCAGGGCTAGCCCGCCGACGCATATAAAAAAAATCTGCACTTGCAACGCCATTGTATGAAATAGAAGCCAACCTGCGGCCGTTTTACCGAACCGAATACAAATGCGCGGGTTGGATCACTTGCCATTGTACCTGTTGACGCCAGGGAGAACAACGACAGGCATTATCGGGCGAGCTTTGTATTCGGCTTGGTAGAATGGCCGCAAGTGAATTCAATGAACTCTATAAGCTGATAAAGGGCATTGCAAGTCCAGATTGCTTTTTATAGACGTCCGCGGGCTAGCCAGGGCCCGTCATATATTGTGTCTGGCAGGTCAGCGGCACTTATATGATGTCTCATAGTCATTGATACTGGCTGTTGGGAGAGGGCAGCTGTGGCTTGGCAGTTGAAGAATGGCAGAAGCTTGGTCCGTAGGGACCCCCCTTCGAATTCAGTGAGACTGGAAATAAAGGTATCCTGGCATTACTTTGACCTCTCTCTGCAGTTTTTAATAGTTGTAGGGGTTGAAAGGCACCTACGAAGCAATATAAATGCCTTTGAAAAAATGAAAAAAAAATACACTGTGACAAAAGCGACTATCTGGTAGAGGCCATTTAGGACTTCATAAAGAAAAATACTAATTTAAACAGGATTGTGTTATGTTTCAAATGGATTGAAGTTAGTTAAGCGAATAAGATAAGCTCCCTATTATAAACCGACCTTGGTAAATTGCACAGATTAAGCTGAAGTTGCCTTCTCTGAAACAAACTCTTTAAACTCTAAAACAGCACAATTAAGTAACAAGTATGTTCACCCCGTCCACTTAGTATTTGCGCATGCGCTAAAATTCAGCAAAGTCTGGTCACTTTCTGTTTGCTTGTTAGAATTGCGACGGCAGCCAGCGAACGACTGTACCAAATCCATCTGCGTAGATCTTCCTCATTATGTAAAATGTTGCTGAATTTATACCAGAAAAAAAATATATTCAGGTTCAGATTTCATTTTTCTGATGTGTTTCTTGTTATCATAAGTGACATTTCGGAGAAAATGGATTGAAAGATGTCTGTGTACGTTACATTTCCGGATGAGTATTTTAAAATAGAATATTTAAATTGTTCTCCAGTTTTTCCCACACATGTTGCATGATTGTCTTGGTAATTGAAAGTGTGTTTAAAAAGGATACCATGTTATGTTTAAGCTAATGCAAATTGACCTTCGTTAGTTTTATCAATTTCAACTTTGGCTCTCTGTCGATTGATGGTCGGCCATGATTTATGTGTGCATGTGCGCGTGTACATGTACTCCATCAACCCATGTACATAATATGCACTACTATGGATGGACAAATGATTCTTGTGTAAAATATTCAAGTTGCAATAACTTGAAATACTACCAATGTTTTTATCAGGTCTGAATATACACGGCGCTTTATTTCGTTTGTTTGGATAAACTGGATAAGTGGTTTTAAAATGGGAAAGACCGTAGACGTATTTTCTTTCAAATCCGATCGTGTTTATTTTTTTAAAACACTTTCTCAGATTTCTTTTTCAAATTTTGTTCAACTAGGTTCATATAACTGTGGTATAATGTTGTCTTATAAGTTTTTAGCAAGTTATCCCCCAGAACTTTATTTGTATTTTAAAAAAAAATATGGTCTCCGTCTGCGGAAAGAAGTATCGGAACGGTGTCCTACGTCGCCTGCCTGGAAATCCACAGTAAAGTGATCGAGTACGCATGCTCTGTCAACTAAGTGGTGCACAAAGGCATGGGAATGAACATACGTGTAAAAACCATTGCCTTCTGAAATAGCTTCAGATTTATCAAGTTTTGAGCTAGAAAGAAATTTTAAAAGATGATTTGAATTAAATGACTAATGTGCTTGCAAAATAAACTGTAGATAAACTTCCATTTGACGGAACAAAAATCAGTTGTGTAACAAAACTGAAACTATTTTTGCAACACATTGGATTTAAATCAAATCTGCAGTTCTGAAAAGATGGCATCCTAAGCTTTTGTTTAATAAACGGAGAAACAAATGTTGTTTTTTGCTTGTTTGTCTGTTTATTGATTAGTTAGTTTGTTTGTTCTGAGTTTTTTTGGTATTTATTTGTGTGTTTGTTGGGTTGTTTGTTTGTCTAGGGAGGGGTTGCTTTTTCTTCACAGAGAGACAGTCACGAGTATGTCACAACAAAAATCCAGTTACGGATTTCTCCTCAAAAACGTTTCAGAACTGTCTTTCAGAAAATACAACGTATTGTTGGCTTTTCTGCACAATGGGAGACTTTGGGACGCATGGTCACGGTGGCAGCAGACAAACCGATCCCCTTCTGCAATTGTGCGCGTGCCCACATCAACCAAAAAGGACCATTGTGTCTGCCGCCACCAAGCGTCTCAAAATCTCCCATTGAAAGTTACATCCACTGACTTTTAACAAACCTGTTCTTTCTAAACTCATCCATTCGCAGTTGCTGCTGGGATATATAAGGTCACCAGGTCCATCGTTCAACGCCTCTCTCGATGGAGAAAGCGCTCGGCTTTAAAACAATGCCTGAATAAATGCCTGTCATCTGATTTGTCCCATTTTTTTATCCGCAGTTTTTATTATTAGTTGTTTTTTGTTTTGTTTTTCATGATACCTGTAAGATGCGGATCTCCACTGTTGGATGTCATAATAAATGAACAAATACATAAATAAATCTGAGTGGTACGTTGTTCGTCCCGTGACCTGAATTATTTGGCCTGATGCGCACTGTACACGCGGTAAAACTACAAGGGAGGTCTCATTTGTCAAACGAAATATGCACGTTTGCGCTGTTAAACGCTTTACTGCAGCTCTTCATACGAACTGGCAGACAGCTAACTATAAATTTAAGCGGAGCACTTTCTTTTAACTGCCGTAGACATTTTGAACTCATAGGTAATGCTGATGTTTCTGATTTCAAGTAGAACGATAAGATTAACCTGCAGGACCGCAATGGAAATTATGAGTCTAACATTACACGGTACTATAGTGGGTGAGTCGCTTTGGACATGAATCTGTTTTGCCAAATGATGGACGTTAATACGCGAGCGGGAACTATTTGTTCTAATAGAAAAAGATTTATGCTGGTATTGTACAAAACAAATAATGAATGCTTCACATTCATGCAATAATAAGAATACATTTATTTTCATTAAGTGACAGAGGAAATGTTCGATTACACTTAGCGAACATAAACAATCACTATTAATATATTTTTAAACAGTACCCGTTTAATAGAATCTATTTCAGTCTGCCCCCATTTTATATATTCGCAGTAAGAAAGGGAAAATTAACGTAAGGACGAGAACCAGTCTAACATTACACGAAACTACCGGTAGATGCGCTTCAGACACAAATCTGTTTCGCAAAGGGGGGGGGGCTAATGTCGGTAGGTTGTTCTAACAGAAGAGCATTTATGCAAGTATTGTATAAAACAAACAATAAATGTTTCACATTCGTGTAGTGGTAAGAATAATTTCATTTGGTGACAAATGCAATGTGGTTCCACTCGGCTTCGCCTATTCAGTACTTGTATGATGTTTAGTGACGACGGTCTTGTGTTGTCTTATACCGAGCCCATCGGTATTCAATGATCGTCGCCCATGGATTGTGTCTCTCGCGTGCTTGAGAGTGGGTCACGTGATATTTGCTGATTTCAATACTGGATTATTTCAAGTACTCTCGCTACAAAAATTATCAAGAATACAGAAAAAAGTCGTTAATCGTACAACTGAATATTTTTATTCCAGGTGTTTAGGTTAACTTCCAACGTAATTGTAGCCTATGCTTGCATCGTGCAAAAGAGGCGTACTTGCATACGAGTGCCTCCGGTTAACAAAACCTAAATGTGCGATGTTAGGTAACTGTAATCACTTTACAACAGCTGATCCTTTACGATATGCTTAAAGGGTGGCATATTAATGAAAGGGCTGTCTTTCACGTAGAGAATTTTTACCCAACTCGGATGGAGGCGATTATGTGACCATGTAGGCTTCGGAGGCAATAACCATGCCTGTATAGTACTGCGGAAGATGAAATATTGCGTCAAATTTGACGTAATATAAGTCATCGTAAAATATACCTGTCTTCAATCGTCTAAACGGGATGTTGAGTCCTTTAACCATAATACCAATTATGGGATTCCTCTTACTTTTAAAATACTAAATATCTCATTCTGAGAAGGGTACACACACTATATTTGAAACTTTAAGTACCCGTAGAAGTGATTTATTTCCCAATTTTGCAGTGCAGAATAAGTAGAATGCATACAATTAAGACGTAGTCGTGAGCGATTTAACTTTTCAAGTGGTGTTATTCAACTTTGCAAACGTGGCTTTTAAAACTTTTGAACGTTCCGAAACTATTTGTCAATCGTCCTGATTCAGCTGTTCAGGTGTTTCGTGCTTGGTCGATATAGAATACCGAAGTTAATGCGTCGCACGAACCAATATAATCGACAGCTCTGAGACATTGTGAAGATAGGCACATGTAGCCGTATCTGAGCATAGCTGCTCCAATATTTCACGAAGCACCCTAACACTGGGGAAAAATCTGCAGAAAGTGATCCACCTTCCTTCGAGAGCACAAAATTATATAAAATGTCCAGCCAAAATACATGCATATCACTGAGTGTATGTCTACCTTGCGAAACGAATGCCACCTCAAAGTCATTATCGCCTGTGCCACAACATCAATAAATACCTGTAAGGGAAGACAGTGTGATGATTTGACCTTTATCGTGTTACAAACAAAGAACGGCCCTAGGTTTGGCCTCTGCTAAACTAAAATATAACCCCACCTAACCACTGGAGGACAACCACACCAGTTTACCATTTAGTCGGTTCGCAGACCCTTTTGGAGTTTATATTCATTTCATCAGTAAGAATTACCCCAAAATTTCAATGTTTAGGCCTAAACATGGGCAAAAGACAACTTTAAGGCAACATGAGCATCGAAGAATTGACAATTGCTCACGCAGTTCAACCATTTTCACTTGACTGAGTGGCCAAAACCTGTATGCGGCTTGACAAAGCAGCCACTTACGTTAACAAGGCCTGTTGTGTTATTCCAATGTGTTAACGACAAAAAGCAGGTTCATATTACGCCCGAAGTTTAAAGCGAACGCGAATTGGCGAGGGCAGATCAAATACTCACGTTGCGAAGTCGCAAAAGTCGAACACATTTCTACTCGAGCGAAATTTTGGCGCAAAATTTGTTCTCTTTCGTGTTTCCCTGAAGTGAACAGGCCGTAAGGCCGATTCATACTGTACTACACGCAAATGCGAAAGCTAAGCAAATGTTATTTCGTGGGAGATTTGCAGCGAACTTTTAATCAAGTTAAAATGTTTTCAACTTTTGCGAATACGTAGCATGCATTGCGACTTATGTGAACGGACGTCAAAAATTTGCGTCTCATGTTCGCTGTCGCGTTAAGTATGAATCGGCCTTAAATTTGGGCCCTTGCCGAACTATCATGCCTGACAGGGTATTTTTTGTTCATTTAGCCTATGTATCTAACTTTGTAGGCTATCCAGTACCATTTAACGTAGATCAAACAAGTTTTATGTTTTGTGCTGTTTCAAGATAAGCGTTACTATTATACTTACCTATTGCAGTACTAACACCATTTCTGTCTTCACAGGGGATGCTAAGTTATACCCTTGGAAAGAACCAAAATAAGTTTGTGATTTCTTATTACTATTTTACACGCTTAATCGTTTGATTCGAAAAACAAGTCTATAAACTGATTTTACTATAACTCTCAAGAGGTTTCTCTTTCTATCTTTGGTTGCTTCACGTGATACATTATTGTTTCCGTCCAGCAGTTCTTTCGCATAACCCATCCGATGGCGTGTATAGTTGATGTAACCACATTGGGCTTACAAGGTTCTCTCTACTTGTGCAGTTTGTGTGACATTTTCAGGCTTGCGACTTATTTTTCCCATTCAAAATTTTACTCTATAAATCTCATAAATTTAACGTTTAACAGAGTTTTTTTTATTGTGAATCATTTAACTGTACGCAGGTATTAATTCTCGCTCAGGTAGATCTACTTTCCTATGGCTTTTAAAAACTACATAAGACTCATAGACTTGACCATCAGGGTGTACTCTGTGGTTAGTACTTTTCTTAATCCATGCGAAACGTCTAATATGTGTCCTTATGGACGTTTTATCACATTTGCCCTGCAATAACTAATCGTATCTACTTTCATAAATATAATGATACATAATGCTGTATGTATTTACTGTACATAATGTTTCTTGTGTAAATAAAGTACATGTATTGACTTGAAAACCGAGCATTATTGGTGTCTCCCTGTCTTTTGCACCTTGTCCTTTAAAATCCAGGGGAAAATATTTTACGCACATATACAAGTCGCACATGTACAACACTAGCTCGGTACAGAAAAGTATAGCTTCGCTCCTACCCGTCTATAGGCTAATCCCATTTGAAGCACTGTAAGTTGCTGAGGCCTATTTTGATGAGCTTAGGCCCCCTATCGATATGTGGTGTAAGTTGGGGGAATAAGAAACTTCTCCGTAAAGAAACTGAGTCCCGCCTCCCCAGCTAATTTGCCATCGCCTACAAGCATCTGGGTCACAATGTATGACTATAAGTAAGGGGGACCCTCAATGGAAAAGAGGACTTGAATAGTTTATACCGTAGAGCTATGTATAAAACCTAGAGCGCTGACTTGTGTACCAAGTGATGCCTGCTTTATGGGGAAAAAACTCAAAATGCAAGATAGGTAGGCTTCCGCTGTTTCATTAGTACTAGACATCTGCAGCTGGGCCTACACCTGTATTGGCCTTGTAATTATTATATTAGGCCTAACATTACATGTATTATAGGTCTAGGCCTAAAACTTCAACTCAGTCTCAGGCCTTCGATCACGATATGACACAAACTAGCCCAAGAGATATCACGTGTAGCGGCCTGTGACAGGTATAACAGCGACAGAGTGGTGTGAAGTATTTTGAGTCATCTAAAAAGTCTCATTGAGTCAAGTGTTTAGTTCGAGTCGATTTGAGTCACATACATTTCAACACAAGCCGATGAACAAAACATGACTGAAAGTCATTTTTTGTCATTTAAATTTTTTTTTCTTGAGATATGTCTTGATGAGAACACAAGACACGAACATTATAAACCAGCAGGTAAGTCATTACAAAAATGTTTTTACAAAAGAAGTTTCCTTTTATTTTTGGACTTGAGTCTTATTAACTCTCACTTCAGTCAGATCTGTTGATGAGGGACTCAAGTTGAGTGAGTTGCTTGCAGTGTCTCAAGTCGAGTCATTTACCCGTTTGCCGTTTGGACTTAAGTTCCAAAAAAATTCAGCCAAAACTTGATTATTAAAAACATTGCCCATTCCACCTGGGAAAATGAGGATCCACAATTAGAGGAAAACATTAGAGTTGACCAGTGACAATGTGCTACGAAAAGACTTTCTAACGGTATTAATTACTCCGCCGTATAAAAAAAAGAATTGGTCCTGATGTCAAAATTTAGCATAAAGTTATCTCGGCTTAAGAACTGACCTTCACTATCTAGCAGGTCACTTACGAAATTAACTCCTTTTTATCCCAGTGCTTATAAAAATGCATTTATTGCCAATCGTAATTCTATGGTTGTACCACAAACATTTTCAAGCCCATCCTGCCCTTGAGAATGGGCATGACACTGAACAAAACGGCTCCGACTTTAAACACGTCAATCCGAAACTGATTTGGATACTTTACCTGCTGAAGAAAATGCTAGAAATTACCTTCAATAAACAACACATTCTGAATAACACTAATCTTATAAAACAAAGACACCCAGCTAGAAGTGTTGCTATATTCAACAGTCTACGGATCCACGCCACGTACACTTAAGATCTCTAATGTCTAAACTTAAATAACCATCTTGGCACCGCCATGTTTATAATCTTGAATCATCTGATTCCTAGCAACTCTGTCCACCCCCTCCATATAAATTTATACAGCATAACATTAACATTCTTAATAATATCTGGGGGCATATCTGGAAGAACCAAAATCAAAAACGTAAATTTGGATAAGATTCAACAAGTGATTTAACAACTGTGACTCTACTAAGAACCATTACATTTCTCTTAGACCAATGATCGATTAAAGTAGCAGCAGCTTCAAGTACTCTGCTATAATTTTATGTTATCAAGATTGAGAGTAAAATCAACCCCCAGGGCTCTAACACCATCCTCGGGGCCAACCCAATATGCTCACACAGGCATTTCTGACGTCTCTTATAAACACCAATCCACACAGCATTAGTTTCATCTATGTTCCCTCTGACACCAGAAGCATTACCAAAATCACCCTAAATCTTAAAAGCTCTCCAAAGACTGCTCTGTACTATATGAGAAGAATACTGTATCATCAGCGTACTGAGAAAGCCTATACTCTTTATCCTCTACTGAAATGCCCTTACGAATGTCGTCACATATACCCATAATTTCAGTACACAAAAGAAACAAACTCAAACCGTCTCCTTGACGGCTACCCCGCTCTATCTTAAACGATTCTGATAAAAATGCATTTACTAACACTGGCGTGGTCGCACCACTGTAAAAAACTTTAAACCATTACTGAATATAGGGTCTAAAATTAAAGAGATCCAAGACTTCGCTAATAAATTTGTGTGAAACTGAATCAAACGCTTTCTCAAAATCAACAAAAAGACACCAGGAACATTATTGTTCTGTGTATAATTGAGCAAATCATACATCAGGTGAATATTCTCCTTGATATAGCGTCTCTGCAAAAAACCTTTTTTATTTTCATGGATAACTGTAGAGAGGCAAGTTTTGAGTCTCTCTGAAATACAACCGGAAGCTAATTTATACGAAGTATTCAATAACGAAATTGGTCACCAATTCTTTATTAGAACTGACGTAGTTTATCCCCTTTGGAAACAAGGTAATGATACCAAACTGTTGGGTGACTGAGAGTCTACCATTATCATACCCAAAACTGAGAGACCCTAAAACCAACCATGATACATCAGAAAAAAAAATTCAAATGTAAAACCACCAGAACCTGGAGACTTACCATTTTAGTATTTTCAAAACTGTCAATAGTTCCTCATGAGTCACCAGGACGCTTATTTTCCCCTATAGCTGAATTTGAAAGAACTGGGGGATTTACACTGTCGAAAACAGACGGAAGGTTAATGGTTGGCGTTTGTTCTGGATACGAGTACATGTATAATTTCTTTTACAAAAAAACAGGCGTCCTGAATAATTTTTCCAAAAGTCTTTAAATCAGTACCGTCTCCCTTAGTAATTCTGCTAAAAATCCTATCATTACACTTACGTTTCTCCAGATTATTACAGTTGCCCTTGTCCAGATTCAAAAAATACTTCGATCAGAGAAACCTTGCCATGCTCCATCCACCTTGTACGAGATCTAACCATAACACCATCCATTGTCGATTTACGCAAATTAATTAACAAGACAAAGTTCTTTTCGTTCATCGCACCCACCAAACTGCTGTCCCACTGGCAAAATGGCGAAAAGCCATTTTCAGCTTATAAATGCATTCAGTTACTGATGAATTTGAAAATACACGAAATTGAATGCGTAGACAATAAGTAGACACAGAAGTACAGTTACAGCAATTCCTGTCCTACGTACCTGATTCATTCGTCTTCAGGGATAGTCTAGAAGAAAAAAACTAAAGAGGAGTAAGCTAAAAGTGACTCATGAATGAAAGAGTTCTTCCAGGCCTAAAAAACGGCCAAATTCACAGATATATCATTAATGAAGTGTTGAGGAGACACAGCCGCATCTTAGCTCCACAGTTGGTCGGTTAGTCTGTCAGTTCCAGGTTCATGTCATTTCAATATTTCATCTACGAATGACTTTCACTGAGATCATAACTGATTAAAAAGCCCTCAAAGCCAAGCCGTATGCAAAGGAAACAAATTCTGTTTCCAGACAGTCAGTGACCGTGGTAGCATGGTAGCACACACGGCCGTCCGTGTCGGAAAACAAGGCTTATCATTCAGGGGGCGTTATTGCGAAACCGGCAAATATTTGGGGAACTGGAAAAATTACCTACCTTTGAAAAAAATTTGGTTATGGTCTTTCAAACGACTGCCAAAAGCTGTTTAGTGTCTTAGGTAACATGATACCATCCGAATATTTATGGACGAACGTAAGTTTTTGTGCCGCCAGGAGCCTCAAACGATTTTCGTTTGCAACCGGACAGTCAACTGTAAAATCTTTCCCACCATTGATAATATGAATGAACACTTACGTCTCCAGAAATATTGATGTAGGCCAAAAAAAAAAAAAAAAGACTCCGGTTTCTGGTCATGGGCTTGGTCCAAAAGTGGTGCGGTGACGCAGCTTTTTACTTTTCCTCTTTTTTTTTCTTAGAAGTAATGTACATGCATATATACTTTAGAGCTCATGGCCTTGTTACAACGAGAAGAGTGTGAATTAACAACTTTGAATTAATAAAATGACCATAAAATATGACGAGAGGCGATGGTTTCAGTCATCTCACTCAAACGAAGCTTCTATTCTTGGCAAGATTGAGCTTGTTAAAAATACAGTAGCACAACCATGGAAAAATAATATGTGAAATATAAATGTTCAGCTCCAGTTTTCGGTTTTAAATGAAATTCTCAAGAGGTAGCAGAATATATGACATTCTTTGCACATTGTTTTCTGCTTAAGCTTAGAGGAAACAACTTGCACGTCAAATAGCCTTTGAAAAAAATTAATGAAAACAGTTCATCTCCAGAGTCATAATGCAGATCTCTATCGCCTCTGCATGTACGGCGTGTATGTACTGCCACTGCCTCGTCGACACTGAAATAGACTGGCCCTCAAAATTTGTTGTTCAAAAGCGTTTTCAATTTGTATATTTACGCAGGACACAAGACCACTTCGTTTGTCTGGTTCACAGACGTACGTGGGCCTGGGTCCGAATCAATAAGCCTTTTGCGAGTTAAATTTAAATAAAATCTGGTACACTGATTTCTTTAAATTCACGTGAACATAACAGTCTGAATTCTCCATACTAAAAACACTGTTGCTATACCTCGTGATTTGGGGCAATCTTTTGCTTAGTTAAGTAAGTGACGCCTTGCAACAATACGTGGATGCATAGCGACCACTGTCTCTGGAATGAACTGGTTCTTTTGTGCACTACTTATCCATTGTGAACAGTGTACTGTTGCAAGGTGTCTCTTATATAACTAAGCAAAAGCTTGCCCGAATCAAGAACTCGGAGTACCAGATTTTATTCAAAGGTCTCTCGAAAAGAATTATTCCCATGGAATCAGGCATGATATCAAGCCGAATCCAACTGGTTCGGACACGGCCTTCGTGTAAAGATACACAAATGACGTTATCTGATAAGAGCGCCGGACTGGACGGTGTGGAGGCCTAGGGGGATTCCATTACTGTACATACTACTCAACCCCACCCATCAAAAACACATTAAAATTACGTGGTAGCAGAATTCCTGCCGGTCAAGTAAGTTTGGCGGCTTTTGGAAATCGCTTTATGCAAAATAAAAGAATTCTTTATTTTGCCGACGCACACGTCTACGGCGACGCGCGCGGTGACCAGAAACCGGAAATGTTGCGTAAAGTGTCTTCCCAGCCTTTCAGTGTAAGTGGGTGAGGCAGCCTGATGTATTCTCCAAACTTAAGTTTGCAAACGTATTGCTTGCCGTCTGCTTTCTTCCTCTTCACTTGCTACGCGCAGGGGATACTGGCAACCCTAACTTAACGGCGTAACTAAGTCGTCTCTGAAGACTTTCTTTCGTTTTTGAAGTTGGAATTTCTGCCGTTGTCGAGATCTCCTTCAGTGTATTTACAGACAAACCTCCTATGTGACTCCACAACTCGTCGCTTATTTCAATAGAGGGGAGGTTCATTTAAAGGTTAACAGAAATTAAAAACATTTAGTTCACGTGAAGTATTTCAAAATAACAACAATAACAATAAATGTGTATCCATTTCAAAACATCATAAATTCAGTGTCTACCCTATTAATGGTGACCTCAGAAAGAACAAAAAGATCCTAGCTAGGACTGTGTCTTTTAATTTCTACCTTGAATCGCTACAGTGTCTATTGCAAGCGTGCGAACCTGCATGTACTGTGTCCAATCATGCAACATACATGTACACCGTATAGACTAATCCGACTAGACGCCATAACTGCAGTGGCATCGCACTCACACGTACATTTTTTAGCTTGTCGCGCACATGCAATTGGCAAATCACTCTGCTAGTCGAAAAGGCTTGTAACGCGTGCGTTAACGCGTAATGGCTTCTACTTTTGGTGGTCGAATTATGTAGGCGTTCTGCCGGTTACGTCATCAAATCAGCCTCAGAGCGCAAACGGCAAAAAGGGGATTTTTTGTGGGCGGGAAACGCAGGATTTTTAAAATTTATTTTGGGGTCACGATTAATGGGGTAGACATTGAATTTATGTTTTTGAAATGGTTACATATTTATCGTCATTTTGAAATACTTCACGTGAACTAAATGCTTCTATTTCTGTGAACCTTTAAAGCTAAAACGAGGCCGGCGTAATATTTTTATTTCAAACCGGACAAGCTGCCAACTTCACGTGTGACGAACAGAAATCAGCTGTTATTTGGTTACCACAATTTTACCAACTGTCTTTTGCGTGCACATGTGTAAAAAACAGGCTACCTGCGACAAGGTCCATGAATTTCGCCGTGACGTTTTTAATTGGATTTTACTGGTACCCAAAGTGCACCACAGCCGCCGCTTCAGAGCCGTCAAGTCACTTAACATTGACTGAATTAATTAAGAAAACGACTTTTTAAAATTTAGTTGAACCTATGCACAGAAAGACAGTCATTAAAAGACAAGCATACGAAATTGGACGTCCTTACGCGAATTTTAGGCAAATATTCCTTTTTAAACAGTCAGCTAAAGAAGTAAATAAAAATGCGCCATTACTCTGTGCGAGTGCGTCTAATTCGAACTTTAAAGATGCGCTGACGTTTGTGTATGTTGTGCATGTGCGTTGCACTTGGAAAAGGCTACGTTACTCAATATTCATCATATCTGATTTCGAATGTTCTACAAGCACGCACATGGAGTCAAGTTAAGACTGCTCCCAGTCTTAAGCGATTAATAGAGCTGTATATATATTGTGGCGGTCGTACCAACACAACCCCCAATGCAGGTTGTCCTCGGCCGATGTCAGCGAGCGGTCTACTCTGAGGCAGCCAAGGGGGCAGTCTACCGCCAGGTGCGGCAGGAAAGCAGCTCAGGCGCGCACTGGGGTAGAGGTCAGGGTGCGACACAGGGAGCATCACTGACACAAATGGACACGTCTGCCCAAGTTGACTCTGGTTTAATAATAGCTCACACCTCTCCAGACACTACTAATGATGCGACCTCCACAGGCCCTGGCAATCTCCTAGTCAGGTCCTCGCCCCTATACTGGTCGTGATCCCGATACAGGTGTAACTGTAAGCTACGGGCACAACTTGTTTTACATCCACCAAAGTCCACCAATATAAACTTGTCCCCAGATGATCCCCCCCGGTAAGTCGTTTACTTACGGGTAACCCTACCTCCATGCGGGTACAGCCTCGTGGTTCTCCATGACAGACTGTGGCCGTTTTCCAATACTCAACTTCGTCTCAATTTCGGACTTCGTTCCCAAAACCAATCCCCGATTGTGGGCCTGAAGCTTTTTAAATTAAATTGGATTACTGTAATTTTTTGCTCTCTTACATCTTATTTGATGTTTTGTGGCACTATTTGAAGCTGTAGACTAATTAGTGCGCTTACAGCTTCAAAGTCAGCTAGTAAAAAAAACCAGTTGAAGCCTAAGACAGAGCCTAAGTTTAGTATTGGAAAACGGCCATGGCAACTTTTGAAAATTTTAAAATCAGTCACAAAAGCCACGCCTGGGCCGTGCATACCATGTGCATGTTTTCGTAGGTTTTGTTGTCTGGACTTCAAGTTCCCAAGTCATGGAGTCACGATACACACATTGTGCACAAAACTTTATGTGCTCTGCTGTGGCAACATTTTAGTGATCATTTTCCTGTTTTTTATTCATTCTTGTAGTGTATTTTTTGCACACAACAGTTCTACCGAGATTTTTTGTTGTTGTTGTTACCTAAAGGTTTGTTTCAACCGATAAAACAAAAATCAACTGCTTAAAGGCTTTACTTTTGTGTAGTAAATCTTTCGTCCTTTTGCCGATTGTGACAAGCTAAAGAATTCTGGGTTTGTTTTCCCTTGGGTTTTCGGATAACGTCACATTCTACGGTCACATGGTTATCGGAACGAGTCAGTGATTGGACTGTCCATGAATAGGTCTGCGTAGCAGTTAAAGGCTAGCCTGAAAGCAGGATTTGTTGTGCGGGGTGGTGTGTGCAGTGCATGTGCCATATGTAGCATACTACAACACATAGCGGTTTCCAATGTAAAAACTCTGTGTGTGATGACTCAAAGCAAGATCTTGCGGCGGTCCTGTACCCATTAGTTTTGAAGCAATTTAAGGGTGTTTTTTATTGGCTTCACAAAAATTTTGAGACAACTGGGTGTAGTGTTGTAGACATTTCGAGTCATGGAGGTATTTTTGTACATAAAAGCCTATTCGTTTGGCAAGAAAAGTTGGCCTTGGAGATAAAACGGTCTTCCCATTTAACTGACTTTGAGTTATCAAAATTTTATTAGACATGTACATCCCCGTCTGCTTAACATTTGCTGGCCTTTTGGGAAAAAAAGGGCGAGGGCTGCTGCGCGGCCCACACTGGACAATCATCTGGCCCACAAAAACATTTGAATGGTCACACTCATTCGCACTCTGCTTATACATTTAGGATTGCACGTGTAGCAGAACTATTGACTGGCACTTCTCTTCAGCACGCAGCATGGTTACCTTCACGGTTGGATCGTCAGTGCTGCGGTGCGGCTTATACACCATTTTAAATCTTAATTTGCTGTGGCTTATACACCACACTGCTTACATGTACAGTATATTCTGAAATAATGGTAAACAGCCTTGGCAAATGAAACTGCAGCATAGGCAATGTGCATACATCTGTGTATAAAATGCTCATTTACCGGCACTTAGGTTTTGGTGCTCCAGTTTCATTGATGTATCATTTTTGAATACAGACACAGATGTGCAATTAGCAATGCAGAAGCTGTACAAAATTGAAGTTTTCCATAGGCTTGGGCGCAAACACGGATGTGCCCAGCAGGGCTCACTTTGAACTGCAAGTTACCCCACTAGCAATTTAATACAGATCCAAGATCTTTTTAGCAACCACATTAAAAGTTCTGAAGAATATCAATGACGTAGTAATGTCAAAAGAGATTAAGAAAATTAGGAATGCATCAAGTTACATGAAATAAATGTGTTGTTTTTACACAAGAAACCATGTTTGTAATTCCTTCGATAACTTAACAAATTACCTTGGATAGCAGAATAACACAGGTTAATATAAGATAGGCATTTGCCACTTCACAAACAGTGTTGTGACACATTTGTGTCAATGAAGCTTAACTCTTTATTTTCGTGTATTACTCATCTTGGCATCTTGATAAAAACACAGTGTGTGGATGAAAAATGTTTGGGGTTCCCACTGACACCTATGGTGCAAGATTCTTGTAAAGGCCTGTTACTCAGAAGTAGTTCTGGCAACTAGTGACTGCATCGACCAGTCATTTGCATTTATTCACAAGAGATAGCATAACACCAGGGCATTAATAACTTTTTGCTGAGGCTGCTCACCATTCAGTAGAACAGTGTCACCCTGGGTCATGCAGTTTTCATACTACACAGAATACTTTAAGTTATGACATAAATACAATTTTTGGGACTGACTGAAAATTTTACAGAATGACTACATTCATTCGACCTGTTCATTAAAGGTATTATGCATCTTTTTTGCTACAATTAAGATATTTTCTCAGAACTAACAAAGTGGTACCAACAACTATCACAGTGGTCAGCTTATAAGTAATCTTTCAGATAAGCCTTTACATGCACATAGGTGATGAAGCAGAACAAGCCTCCAAGCTCATCCATTGAGCATTCTCAAGGCAAAGCTAAGACAAAATGCACTGCTCGATGAATCACTAATGGAGACAATACCTCAGGCTAAGTAATGATATGTTGCACACTTCATCCTCATATTCTGCAGTGTAAAGATAACCTTAATATAAACTAAAACAAACTCAAATGCAAATGCAAGTGTGCCGGTAGCTTAACTTCATTTTGTAGTCAATGAAGAGGTCCGATGAGGATGTATACTCACAGACATTCCATTCTAATTGCGATATTCTAAATGATATACACGAAGTCCTGTAGTTTGCTTTTGGTTCTTTTCAGAACAAGGCTCATGTGATACCATCTTTTTTGGAGTAAAAGTAGTGAATTCCACCCATATTTCAACATGCTGTTGCCCAACTGTGAGATGGAATATGTGGGTTTTGGTGTCACAAGTAGCATTTTCAACTGTAAGAAATCCTCGTGTCACTCTGGAAAAGTATTTCTGGATATATCTCAGACTTGTATTAAGAGGATGTACTCTTCTAAATACAAATACATGTTTGTATATACAAACATAAATACGTAAAACATTATCTGCTAGTAGCTGCAAGAAGCACTATTGTGACTTCCTCCATTCAGCATGGCAAATTTTAAAGGTATTTTCTCCATCTGTGCTTTGTCTACCACTTTATATACCCAGTAACCAAATTAACACATCCTTTCTGAATAACTAAATTTACAAAATTTGTCAAAGAACACGCTTATAAATTAGTTTCCAAACTCTCACCTGATGAATTGGAAGAACGGTGAGTAGCTGAATGCAACTCTCTTACATGTGATACAGGGACAATCTCTGGATAATCTGGACTGGCTTCAGACAAGTTACATTCATTTCTGTCTTTCTTTGTTTGTTTGACATCTAATACGAGTCTTACCTCTTCCATTTCCACTGTTTCCACTTTCATAGAGCCTGACTGATCAACAATGGTCACATCTACACCGGGTGCACACTTCTGGGCATGTGTTTTCCTTTGAGGATATGCCAGTTCAGTGGAAGAAAGAACTGAAGCTGATTCATTGGTGCTTGGTTCTTGGGAAAGTCCATTTCTTTTTGCTAGGGCTTCTGTCTTTTCAACTCCTTCGATAGTGACTGTTATGGTTGTTTCTACATGGTTAATATTAAAAACAACATCATGAAAATTAGACCCAAGACACAGATCATAAACAGGTAAGGGAAATGAGAGGACATGCGGGAGCAATTAAAGATTACCACACCTCATACATATTCATGATTCTGAGCCAAATTCTCAGTGGTCCGTTCAACATCACATGTCAGTTGCTTATTTTGCTGTTAACTGGACACACAAGCCAGGATTGACACGTGGATCATATATGCACATGTGGTACACTGCACTAGGGCAACAGTACAATGTATGTACCAACCATGTATCTGTCAATCATTGCTGTAGGTACATCTGAAAATATGGCAGCATGTAATCAACATTTTACTGTGATTAAGGATGCCTTATTGAAATGGATCACTGGTATTAGCTCTCCATTATACTGTCCTCAGCATCAGAACTTGACAAACTACAATGGAAAACCGCTACAATGAACATGACAGGGTCCACACAAAATGTTCGGTACAGTAATTTTCAGTTCGGACACACACACACACATTCCGAACTCCAGCCCATTCAAACGTATGGTCCAAACTCCAGCCCATTCAAACGTATGGTCCGAACTCCGGCCCATTCAAATGCATGGTCCGAACTCCAGCCTATTCAAACATAAGGTCCAAACTCCAGCCCATTCAAACGTATGGTCCGAACTCCAGCCCATTCAAACATATGGTCCAAACTCCAGCCCATTCAAACGTATGGTGGCCTGCCCAAAAAAACATGCCAGTGTGAGGTTTTTAGGCCAACACTTCCACGCAAAATAAAGTCAAAAATTTAATACACAGTAATTCCTGTCTTTTGTTAAATCTATGTTCACCTTTCATGTTTCACCTTTTTGGTAGTTTTCCTTGAGTCATCGCTTGAAAATTGCATGCAAGGTGATTAAACTGGTTCTTGTAGGTAAAACAGCACTTTAATAAATTGGCAATGCCGGGAACCATTCTAATAAAGTAGCACTTGGAAGAACATACAAATGTCATATCTGAAGGTGGCAACAAAATGTCGGGCAAGCATTTCTGAAAACGATCAAGATATTTATCAAAGATTAATGGAAGTACAGTAACAACTGCAAGGGTCTATCAGCATTTTTTTTCTTCTCTTGATTTTGAGGTTAAATCTCCCGGCTTTGTAGAGATAACCACGCTACGTTTTCTGCTATGAGTTACCGGTGTCAAAACACATAATCAGCAGCTGGGCCCAATTTCACAGCACTGCTTACCAAAAGCGAAAAATTGACACTTACTGTAGCAGAAAATTCTGTGCTTATGGCGAACGTATTTCACGGATTAGCGAGGAATTTTGGCCTATGGGCATGCGTACATCCCGCAACTACGGATTATGTGCTTAAAGGGTTAGCGCAGAATTGTTCTGCATAGCGCAGAATAGTGGACCACAAGCAATACATACTACGTTTATGTAGGCTATCCAACGAAGTGTACAGACTGTGCTCTATGTTGGCTGTTGTTCCAACGTGAGTGCAATGTTCTTCAACTTTGAGTTACACTATCATCAATTCTAAATAATGGTTCTTTATGTAAAGCAAATTTGTAATGATTTTGGAAAAAGTGCACAGGAAGTTCAGGGGGGAGTTTGGTATACCCAAATGTCTGGCATAGCAGTGTTCCACTGTATTCCAAAAGCTGTCACTTTCTGATAACTCAGGAGACTATGTTGACTTTCGGCCCTCAAGCTATGTTGTATGCTAAAAAAAGAGAAATATCTCACAAAAGAGAATATTTCAAAGAAACAAATACATTTTTCAAATGTAATTCAAAAAATGGTTGCGGAATAACACACAGTGCTGTTTGTATAAACATTGCCAACAAGTGTGACCAGATGAAATTATATGGATTTCAATTCTTTTTTCATCCAGAAAGACACAATTCTGCTTTTTTTACAAAACTTTATGGGTAAAAAGTGAAGAGTTCTTAATTTGCTGCTCAAAAGTCTCTTTAAAGGGCCTGTGTAATCCAAACAGTTCCAGGAATTTCCACCTAATTTTATTTTGGCTTTGTGATTTTGGCACAACTCTTATGAAATCCAGACACACTGCTCTCATGAAATATCCAAATAATCAGGAGGGTCAAAAATATTTACTTTTCCCAATGACACACGTATGATTAATGCTCAGGCTGACACAAGTTAATTCACCATGTTGACATTCCCCTCCAAAAAAGACCAAATCGTATGAATGAAGTGTCATGACCAGCTGGTTTGATGATTAGATGGTTTCTATGGCCACCATAGCTGTTGCCAAGGCCCTAACAGCAATGCTCATCATCAAGGGCTTCTAAGCAGCGGGCAGTAACCACTCCCTAAATAGCTCCCTGTATTTAGATATTTTAAAGGTGTCAACATCTCAGAAACCTAATCAAGGTTTCCCATGAAAGACTTGGCACCAATAGCTTGGTATTTCAATAGTTTGTGTACACAGTGAAGCAAGATTTAGATCATTCAAGGATGTCAACATGCGCATGCAGATTGGGTCCTTTCAGGGCAGCCATATGCCAGCTGACAAGCACTGAACATGTTGAACATGGTGTAACACCATGCATGTTGTTTTCTAATGACCTTGCCCTTTTGAAATGCCCAACTGGTTCATAATTACAATGCAGTAATTACTGTCATTTCACTCATGGAAAGTAACATTAAAACTATGTAACAAGTCAATGGATCAAGACAAAGTGTACCTTTTTGCCTCCTGGTTTTAAATGAGGCATTGGTGATGGCTGATCTCTTGACAACGGGTGAGGGAGGGGTGACAGCAACATTGATTCCCACAGGCCCATCACTAGGCCTGCCTGAGGGATTAGTATCCAATGAATGCTTGATGGCATTGCTCACCTGTAAAAATAATCCCAACAAAATGCATGAAGGTGTGAGAATAAAGGACAAATTTAGCCAAAACCAGTACCTTTTGGGCCAAGATGTGGTCAGTTCTTCTGAAATGTGGAACACGCTAAAATCAACCTCACTAACACTTCTCATGACAAGCTTCTTACCAATAATACATCTGCATAGAGTTCATAGTTGGCCCTGAAGTGGATATCTTCTAATGCATGTATTCCTGCGGAAGCTTGCCCATTGAACCTACGCAGGAGAGAATTATTCTGGTAAGAAATATTCTGTAAGCCATGCTATGGAATAACAGTATAGGGGGCTGTTGGGACCTGATGAAAGGCACGGGGATGGGCTTCAATGCTCTCAAAAGAGCATTCTGATTTTTGGGGAGTCATCTGCGAAAACATCATTAAGTTCATGGTGCAATGAGTCTAACTTTATTTGGTATTACTAACAGAAAGGCCTTTGCAAAGTGCAGGTGCTTGGATTCTACAATCTTAGTATGCCAGCTGTATCAACCAACCCCAATCTACAATTTACTATAGTGATCCTATGATGCACCCACTTCAGTGCAGTTCTTATGACAAGAATTCATTTACTGGTTTGCACTAACCAGTATCACCACTACATCATACAATTACAGATATGCCACATGATTTGATGGCAGCAACCCAATATCCTGGACCAACTGATTCCAGCATGGCAGAACTAACATGACAATAAAAATGATTTCATCCCTGAGAAGTGCCTGCAAGGTGTCTTTCAATGTTCCCCCAGCCAAGCTGGTTAACGTATGGTGTTGACTTAAAAGAAGTTGGGACAGGCAACATGTCTCCATGGGCCTGCATGTTTAACACAAAACTGGATCTCAATTAGTCGTCCCAACACTGGTTCACTCCAACATTAGGTGGATTCTGGTGTCAATAAACCAATGACAGATAACTAATCAAGACCAGTAACAACAGGCCAAAACAAAAGGTGATGATTTGCAAAAGTTCAACTTTACTCACATGACAAAGTAAATACCAGTTAACATCTCCAACATGAATGTAGAGTCAAGAGGAATTCTGGGAGTTTTATGAATATCGAGGTTCAGGTTATGTTTGGAGACTCTGTCTGAAGATGAGCTCTGTTTCCATGCAAGATGTGCTCCAGAGAAGCCACAAAGAACCAAACTGAAGAAAGAATCATCAAACAATGAGTTTACAACAGATGTATAAATATTATAGTCAAGAGTTGCAAGTAACAGGGTGGGCAACAACAATTGAATGTTTTATGGACATTTATTTGAATAGCTTTTGACAGTAATTCGGACTGGAGGTCTTGCATTGGTCTTGTGATGGTGCTTAAGTATTAAGGGATTTCGACTGGAGTACTGCGATGCATAGAGAGATGTACATGTACTATATCACTCATTGAGTGATTCTACACCTTCAAATATAACAAAAGGCAAGTTATTAGCCAGCTGAACCAACTAGACATCCAGACACTCCTGGGAGCACAAGACACTATCCAGCTCTCTACAGTTTTCTATGAAAAAATCTGATCTGGCAGTGTTCCACACCAGTTATCAGTATTATGGCGAGTATTTTATTTGACAATACCAATTAACCACTTCCTGCCAGGGCAGTTATCAGTGTTGATGATGCTGGGCTGGGATATTTATCATTTTGTTCTGTTTTCAAAATTCTTTAACAATTCCTATCTTCAATTACTGGACACTTACAAACATGTGAAGGACTGTCTGGTGGCCTCTCTAGCCTGACAGACAAAATCTATTGACGCCTGAGTATTTCAGCCAGGCCGGCAGCCTTGTAAAAAGAGCGCAGATTGTGTGGTGTTATATAACTTTCTTTTGTTCACGAACCTGGCTCAGTGTGCTGCTGACCTCTTTTCAATAGGGGCCAGAGTAGACTGCAGCGGTGCTGTGTGGCTCATTGATGCGGTCGTGAAGTGCTGTTGTTTCCGGTGGTAATCCGCTCACTCTAAATGCCCCAAACCATGGTATACTGTTTCAAAACAAGGCTGGATTATCTCCACATTTGAGAGTGAAAAAATGTTGGCATTTCCCAGCAGCCTGGTCTTTTGTTCCCAGTTCAGTCTTTTGTTACAAGAGTCTGTTCCCTTTGTCCGAGTTCCGTCGGAGACCCTGGCCACCTATATAAAGCATACGTGTCCGGATCCGGAATCCCCGGCAGGGAGTGGTTAATGTTTATCTTCTGAACTAATAATTTTCTGCAAATTTTGAAAATTCACAATTCAATTTTGTCCATCCAATCAATAAGTATTAGCTACGAACAAAAAGAGGGAAGCGACTGGTGTCTAAGATGCTCCCGGTAACCAATATTGATTTCTTGCCACATTAAACTTACTCAAAACTCAAGTGAACTTTCTTACTTTGAGCAAATCTTGCAGAAAAATGCATGAGACACGGGAGATAGAAATCCAATATCTGCATTGTACTCCGACATAACGTGGGTAAGCACACTGAACCTGAAAAACAATTACTGACTGTTATTGTCTTTTCTATTTACATGTATACTACAACTGTCATGCACATAAAACATTTCTGCTATGACTGCACGCAGAAGTGTTGGCAATGATCTAATACTTTCATCAATCCTACATGTACGTGCATTGACAGGATCACACTATACAGCAGTTCAGAATACTGTAAGCAGTCATCTGTTCTTTACATTGTCACGTTCTCTGCACTTTTCTCATGGAACTCTTTCCCCATTTTAAGCTTGATTTTGGCTCATCGATTTTCCTTGCTATTACAAATCATACAGACAAGAACATCTCTGCCAAATTTTTAAATCAAAGCTCAAGACAGAATACTGTTATCATTTATAAAGCAGCCTTCAATTTTTCACGGTTATTTGCTTGCATACACACATGAAGTACAAAATACACAAATAGAAGTCGCAATGCAATTATGCTGATTTAGCACAAAAAACTAGCCATAATTTCATTAGACCTCTATGCCTTCAATTGCCTTTACAGTGATTTATGACAAAGAATAGATCTCCATATAATACATCCTGTGACTTTTGGTTTTAAATAAGACTGACAAATATGCCAGTAGAGAAAAAATTCAATTAATTGGGAGGAAAATTCAAGAAAGCAAGCCAAGCAAAAGTCCACATATTAAAGCTGGCACTATTGATCAAGAACTGAAGATAGATACAGGAATACAATACTTCAGAATTGAACTATTTCTTGCAAAAAGAATCAGACTATCTTGAGATAATTAGTTGATTGCATTTTACTGTCTTCTTCACTTTCAATAATTGCTCAATCATGGGTACAAAAACTACAATAATCACTGTTTGTCTACAAGAGACCACTTTCCAACTTTAGTTAATATTTTGCACACAATTATTATCTAACAGTAGGGGAGATGGGGTTACATATAGTTGAAATTTTTTTACAGCAACGTCTACATAACACAAACATAATTTATTCCAGAAACTGTACCAGTTTATGAACACACATGTTACAAATTTAACCTATAAAGATACTGAACTTGTTCATGATTGCTTAAACAGTCCACCTTGAACACAACTATGTCAAATTCCAATGCTGGAACATAGTATCCTGTTCCTTAAAAAGTGTTGCTGCAATGACTTCTTTTATAACTTGAGTAACCTTATTTTTCCAAGAACTACAGGCCAAACACCAGAGGACGGATCAACCACCCCTCAAGTCAACAGTTTTTCTTTTGAAAAATGAATGGTAAATATTTGGGCCTTTTTCGTTTCCCTTCCTTCAAAAAACACCTCAAAAGCCCTGGTTAATGTAGCCTCACCCCTTAGGGAGGCCTTGAAACGTTATATGAAAAATACCGGTATTCCAATATTCCCCCCCCCAAAATTTGTCCCCTCCTCCCCACCCTACCCACTCCCAAAACTTTGGTTCTGGATCCATCCTTACATGCATCTTGCATGTATGCAAGAAGAATGCAGAGAGTTCTTTACACACCCTTATTGATTCGAAGAAAACTTAATCACATTGTTCCTTTAACACGTTGACTGCCGCGCATAATTTCAAAGGGACGTTCCCATTTGCCAAGCGTTGTATGCATTGCACACATATTTAACAGGTACCCTTCAGATGTCTGAGTGTGTGCATTTTACAGATGTATGTCCTCAACACTGCCAGCAACGTATTTGTGTTCTTCAGTGATGCCAGTGTATTCAGTTTACATCACAACAGCATTTCATTTCCCACAAATGTACATGTACCTGTCATGGCAGAATCTGGTACACCTGCGACCACGAGTATGCATGTATTCATACATGTAGTCAGCAGTCAATATGCTAATAAAATCAAATCTAGCTGTGAAAAATCTCAATCTTTCGATCAACCCCTTTGTTCCAACTAATCTTTTATCTTCAATCATCAGTTGTCACTCAGCGATATGCAATGCAAATGCGTTTGGAATGCGCAGTTGGTTATTATTAACAAACACAAATTTGAACATAAAGTTTGCAACTTGCAAAATGTTACAGCTGCTGTGTCTGTGCAAGAGGATGAATGTGTAGTACGTATGCATAATGAATTACGCATCGTGGTTAATGGCGTCTCTCAGTAGTTGACAAAGTGCGCTGTGGGTGGCTGGTTTAACCTAGCTATATGTATTCCTCCCACTTCCTACCTGTTTTTAATGGTCAGTGCATTGACCTGAGACAGAGGCCCCCTGGTCACCAGACGATGGTTACTTTGCTGGTATGAAAGTACATTTTCTGTCAGTGCTAACTGGCTGACGGGCTGTAACACATGAAGGTGAAAAAAGCCATAAGTGATAAAAGGGCCATGACATGACTTTGAAGAAAAACTAATCCTTGCAAACATTTGTGCCTATGAATGATACAATAATTGCAAGTTATAAATTTAACATTTTGAATGATTTTCCCACTCTTTCCATGCTATTTAAGTGTGCTCCTGCTCACTTCGATGTCACTTTCTAGCAATTGCTTGTGCTTTGACAAGTTGCATAAACACTCACACTTCCAGGATGATTTGGTAATAATATATAAAAGTGCACATAGCCAAAAAGAGTATAAAACACTCTTGCAAATGGCAATATAAGAACTGAATATGAAGGCACGTGTAAATACGACACAAATAAGCATGTCAACAATTACCACAAACATCAGTATTGTAGACAACACTCTTTAGACATTCACAAGATCAACACAAGACCTCCAATCTGAATTCAAGTCACGAGCAATACAAATTCTCCCCCCCCCAAGTGGGTCGAATCTACTTAAGAACACTTACTCAAATTACCAATACTAATTGCATATTTCCCAAGGCCAATGATCAACCAATAGTGCACCCTCAACTCCCACAATACCTAGCAGAACAGTCGCCATGTTCTTCCTCTCTACGAAGTGCATGAGCATCAAGGCCGAGTGGGGAGGAAGGGAATAAGAGCGATAATCTGGATAGGTATTCTCTAGTAGACTTGGCCCACTCTAGGTGGGGGAGAGTCTACTGCCGTCAACCTACTCAGATTACCAATGCATTTGCAGAGTAACACCGCACCTGAGGAAGGTGGGTAGGCGAGGTTGCACAATCATGAAGTACGTAGGAGATAATCCAAAGATATTTTGAGTATAAGGGACTATCAACTTAAAAGGGGGTAAAACCCTGACTCACTGTAACAGGTTGCTTGAATTTAATGATAGTCTCTTGCAGGGGTTTGGAATGGCCAGCATGGCGGAGTTACTGCTATGCTGTCCTGAGGACAGCTAGTCCATGAGAATGGTCCCCCTGCAACACATCACTGAGAAAACAAGAGATAAATGTTTAGGGAGATTTCCAGTATGCCACTTTACGAATGTCAGTTATAGGAATCCCTTTATAATAGGTCCAGGAGGACACAGCCCAGACATTATGGGATTCATGAAGTGTGCATTGCTCATTCGGGGTGGTAGGCCAATCTTCATTGGTAAACTTAATTGCGGAGACAACCCACCTGGCCATCATGTCCCTGGAGGTTGGGTCGTGAGGCAGTGTAGTGGTAATGAGTTGTTGGGAGGTGGATCCCCTGATGTCCTTCATCCTTTTCATGTACCACTTCAGCATCCAAACAGGGTACCAGAGTTTGAGTGTGACTGGATTGCAGAACAAAAAGATCCGGGGGAACAAAAATATCTGGAAGAAAGGTGTCTGATTTTTTGCAAGGAACCCTACTTCCAGAAAAAATCTTAACTCGAGTGGTTCCCATCTTAGGTACGCGTGACAATTTAGATCCAGTAAGGGAAGGCCCTCAGGTAAGCTAGTCTGGTAGCAAAACCCCCCTTAATACCGGACCAGCCACCGGACTTGGAGACTGGTCTGGCGGTTGATCAAACACTCTTCCATCCTGGAGTCTATTGTTTGTAGTTTTTATCTCACGCATAACAATGGAGCCTCCCTCACTGGCACATCAAAGCCCCTGCCATGCGGTTTTGCAAACAATTCCACCTTAAACCAACACATTTACCAATACTTTGCTAGCCCTGTGACTCTTATGCATGTACCCCTTGTTTGATATATTTACTTGTGACCTATATTCTTTTGGTTTTAACACCCTCTGAATGAAAAATGATGTCCGAGGTCACTGAAAAAATGCTCTCAAATGCCTTTGAAACCCAAGGCATCAATTCCTGGATATAAATGAATTATTCTGGGATTTTGTTCTGTTCAAAATGATCACTGGAAATAAAGAAACAACCACTTAAAATGTCTCCAATAGTCACCATGGAGGCCAGTAGTGTTTCCTGTTCATGTACATGTACGTGTGAGCAAAACTCGGGAACTTCCGTTGGCTTGAATTTCGAATTTATTATCCACTATGGTTTGAGTTATCGGATGTATAGAATGTATAAACTTTTTCCTGCCACAGTATCTAACACGTATATAAATGAGTCAGTCTGTTCGCGTTTGGTTTAATGGAAGTTGAAAAGAGTTAGTGCTTATTTTCGTTGAAAGGTATGTCGTTTGAGCATGTCTGAAAATCGCTGATATTGCATGCTTACGTACGATGGTACACCCGGCAGTCAGAACATGAAGGTACTCATCCGAAAATAACGTTCAGCTAAGAATTCTGGACCAAGCCCGATCCAGAACATTGGTGGAGTGCTCTTATTGCATGCAGCATTACACTTGAAAAATATCACACCTCGATGCAAATGCTGGCACTGCATACCTTAGGAAGTTAAACATTCTTTATTCTTTCTTAATACCCATTACTTCAAAAGAATCGAGATATGCAATATTACAAAGTTTCAAACAACGCATGTGTTAATAGTCAAAATAATCCAATCCACGTCAAGCCAACTCTTGCTAGCAGGCTTTAATCCGGTATTAAAGTCTTCTTTTGTTCAGCTCTTGCTGTTCTCTGAGGGGCAATAAACTGATACACCTAACTGACTTCAAAGGGCACAGGTCAGACAAGCCTGTGTACCGGACTAGGGCAGGCTGAGTATCAGCCTGGTTTAATACCCGACTGGTTAGGATCGGGCCCTTTCCATATCAGATCTAAATGATCACCGTCCTTTATGTGGCTATCTGATATGGAGAGAACTTTGATTTCACAGCCCCTTTGTGAAGTAACAACAGCTAGGAGGAAAGCCAGGTTGATACTTTAATGAGAAGGCCCAAACCTGAGAGAGGCCTATCTAGAAGGTTCAAACGGAAGGCCAGCCAGGAGTAGCAGAACATCCGGTAGGTTCCAGGACGGGATGAGTTTCTTAGACAAAGGGCATTCCACAAACATTCCCCTCAGAAGGTGATGGATCACTGAGTTAATGGGCGACAGAGATGGTCGAACTGCCTCAGAAGCCTCGCTGGACAGCCGCTGTGGCTGAATGGCAGTTTCTGATCGTGGACACCAAGAGGCCAGTCGAAAAGGTGCATAAGGAAGTCAGCTACGACTGAAAGAGGTGCCTTGGCGGATCTGTAGCTTGCCTTTACACCATGAATCGAAATGCCATATTCGGCTGTTGTAGATCTTTCTCATTGACAACTGATGGCCCCTGGTGGCCAAGGCAGTAGTGTCTCGAGAAAGGCCTACCTCTTGGAACGATCTTTGGACAATGTCCAGCAGGTTAGGTGTAGGTGAGATGGGTCCGGATGCAGGATGTGAGACTAAGGTTGGAATATGACATCCAGACAAAGTGGTAGGATCAGGGAAATGCTGACTAGTAGTCTGACTATGCAGGGAAAACCATGGTTGCCTCGGCCAGAACAGGGCGATGAGGAGGATGCAACAGCTGTCCTGTCCTGACAGTGCTCTGGGGATGAGTGACAAAGATGGGAATGTGTACGCTAGAAGTCCTTTGCAGGAGACGTGTAGTGCGTTGGTTACCCATGCTCCGGGATGTGGATATCGAGTGCAGAAGGTCAGGAGTTGGGTGCTTAGGTGGGACACAAAGATAATCTACATGAGGACTGTCGATCACATAGAATAGTGTCTTGACTACCTCAGGTTGAAGTGTCCACTATTATAGGACAGACCACGCCCCAAGCGAGCATCCGCCAGGCTGTTCTCCACTCCGGCAATGTATTTGGCTCATCATAGACCAATGGAGTGTTCTACGGTCCAGTGAAGAAGATACCACGTTAGAGGCACAGCCAAGGGGAGCGTGTGCTCCCTGATGGTTGATATATGCGATGGCTGTTGCATTGTCTGATCAGACCAGGATCGTCTTGCCTTCTATGGATGAGTGGGAGTGTAGGAGGGCTTTGGAGCCTGCCTGTAGTTCCAAAAGGTTGATTGAGGAACCCCAAAGGTTGGAAGAGTGGAAGAGCCAGGGCTGACATCAAGATCTGCAAATTAAGAGAGTCCCTGCTCAGCTTGTCAAGTTAGTCAGGTTAGTGTAGTGTTTCTTTCCTCGCCTACCACCTTTGGGGGCCTGGAATCGAATGTGGCTCCGTACACATGTGGAATGGGTTTTCAGTCTTCACCTGAGTCCGTGAGTTTCCCTGAAACATTTATCCAGGGTTTTCCTCCCACCTCTAAAACTGAACATTTTTTCATTGTCTTTTCACTGACCACCACCATTCGCTCATTATCATCCTGTTATTGGAGCTAATGAGAGTGAGTCAGGGGGAAAAGTTGGAGAGGCCTGCCGCCTTATGGGGAAACAACACCAGGGGACCAGATTTATGAGGCTGGTCATCAACCCCAGGAGATGGAGCCATGTTCTTTGCGTTCACCTGTTGCTGTTCTTGAAACATGGTGAAGCACTGTTATAGGTTGTCTACTAGATCATCCGCATGCATGGCAATACCATTGCAGAGATCAAGGGTCACCACAAGGTAGGTCGGTTTCTAGGATGGAGTGGTCTGGATTTGTCCCAGTGGAGATGTAAGATTGTACGTGGCTTCGGTGGCGGCGAAAGCCTTGTTTTTAGAGCAGCCAATAATTAGCCAATTATGTACAGGAAAATGAGGATGTGGGAATAACAAAGGTGTACTCCCACGGTCTTTACCACTCTGGTGATACTCTCAGAGAACGAGAACCGGAGGAATTTGCGATTGTCAGTCTGGATGGGAATACGTAGGTAGGCGTCCTTCAAGTCGATCAAGGATGTCCACACCGAGACTACGAGAGACTCCATCTAAAACCTCTTTGGTCAAATGAACTTGAGGGGTTTCAGATTGATCTCCACTTTCCCGGTCTCCTTCTTCAGGCTGAGGAAGAAAATAGACATAAAACCCTTTTTCATGAGGCAATGTGGGACCCGCAGGATGGCCTGTTTTTGGAGAAGGTCTATTATCTCCGATGCAAAAGTTCATTGTCTGGCTTGGTCGGTTGGGATAGGAGTCGGCCAGAGGATCGTGTTCGACAGAGGGTGACTTGTGAACTCTGGCTTGCAGCCCTGTGCAAGAGTGTTGAGTACCCATCGGGGGGGGGTGCCATTGTGTGAGGGTCACCAGAATTCAGGACAGGCACAGTGGGTTGAGCAGCCTGACTATGGGCCCGGGCCCGGTTGTTGTAGCTACATGTAATGCAGAATCCCTGGCAGGACGGTAATGGGAAGATGCCACTGACAACTTAGCCATACTTTGTTCCAAAGTCTCCTGGTCTGTGAATGCGTGACCTAACATAACACATATACAGAGATAGAAACAAAAGAAAAACACATACGCACATACAGCAATAACTACATGTAAATGCAGTGAAAGGTGACATTCTAGCACAATCTTTATTTCGTCATAATTAAGAGATGCTAAAAAAGCACACCCATAAATGCAGTACAATGACTGCATATACATGTACATGTAGAAGTGACACGGAAGAAAGTCTCATCGTAAGCTTTATTACACTCACAAATGGAGACAATACACACCTATACATGCACAACGATAACAAAAGGCAGTGAAAAGGTGTCAAAAAAGGAACAGTCTTACCACAAGCTTTATAACAATCAAGAATAGTTTATTAGGAAGTAGTAGTTGATTGAGAAGTGACACAGAACTTATAGTGAACAAAAACTCTCAAAAACATGTCCGTTCGTAACGGCACTAAGAAAAAGAAGAACATGGCGACCATTCCATTAGGCATTGTGTGAGATGAGGATGCACTACTGGTGGAATGAAAATTTAGCAAATGGTGTAATGGTCTAGGGAACTATGCAAGTAGTATTGGTAATCTGGGCAGGTTGAAGGCAGTACACGTCATTGTTCACCCTGCTGTTTGTGATGGTTTTGTCTGGGCCCAATTTCACGGCACTGAGAAGCACTCAAGTTTACACAAACAGAGGCTCAGTGTACCGGTATTTCATGGGGACCCTAAAGCAGTAAACACAGCAAAAGGCACTTGAAGGAAAAATTTGCTTAACTCGGTGACATAACAATGGAAATCTCAATGCTGGCATACTTTTTTGTGCTAAGTACAGCAACCATGAAATGTTTGCTGTGATATACACTTACCAATAAGCAAAGTTTTGTATAAATGTTAGCAAAACAATTTTGTTTCTTGGGCCCTGGTCTAGTCTTGTGTTGGTCTCTTCAACACTGCCAAAAATGGACTTTTTAAAATTGAATATCTTAAGTTTTGGACGTCACTTTCTTTTCACAAAACTTCCATTCAAGTTTATATTATATTATGTTTAAACTTTCAGCACACCACAAAAGTGTATGAAGTTTAAATCTTTTGACCTTAATGAAACAATCACCTCCGCCCCCCCTTACCACCAGGGTAACATACCTCATGATAAATGGATGGCTTTGCAAGAGTAGGGACAGTGAAGGACTCTATTCTAGAAATGCCATCAGGTTCAACCACTTCCTGCAGTTAAACATGTAACTCATGAAGATCACATCACATATATGTGTACAAGTACTTGTCAAACAACTTGGAACTCCATGAGATTCCTCTGTGTGATAACATGATCCTAGTCAGCAGACCTCAGAGTTCACTCTCCATGAGCTAAGAGTCAATCTTATGAAATTCAACGTAGTGTACGATCTTTAGTAGGACTGAAGTGTAATGATGGATAGTCATGCAACAAATTGTTGGTATGATCAGTGGAATTAAAGTATGGTATTCCCATATGTCCAATATTCCCTGTCTCATATGCTTTTGACACAATGAATAATACATGTAGAGTGAACAACCATTAGAGAAAGATGAGCAAAATTTTCCCCCCAAAATTTTCAAAATCAGAAAAAAGAAAATAAATTACCTTAATTGACCCAAACAACCCACATGACCTTAACCCCTTGACGATGGAATTTTTTTTCCGAAAGCCAACTCCAAGAATTCCAGCCTCGCTTGGCCACGAAGGCCACCTGCCAAACCGCAAATTCTCGGTTTGTGGCCCTGCGTGCTCTGCACGCTTTGATCTACGCAGTGAAAAGGCTCATTGTTCGGTGGCATGTGGCTCTACTCACGCTTCCACATTCCCATTGCTGCTTTTAAAAGTGAGGACTATAAAGTGGAAAATATTTAATAAAGAGCAGTTTCCTCAATTAAATGAGTTTTATTTATCTCCTTCATGAAAGGGTTTTACACAGGCAAGTCATTCATCACAAAAGGAAACAGGGGTTGTACAGCAAGGCGAAAATAGGAGGATTTTCTCAGAGAGGGTCTCAGTACTGTAGCTCTGTGAAGTGGAATTTGTATCTAGGAATGGCCTCCACTATTAAATAATGACCCAGGATGCAGCAAGGGTTGAGGCCACATCCAAATTACATACTGTGGCTACGACTGCAATGTACAAAGCTGTGGTGGTTGCTGCCTTACCAGCTGCTCTATTTTTCATAGGTTATGTATTTGGCCGCAATGGAAGCCAATAATTCGAATGCGGCTCACACAAACACGCTAACAGTTTGTTGAATGTCAACCTCGTTCCCATTGGCTTGATCTTGCCACACAATCTGCACTTGTACGTGTAGATGGTTGGGAGTAATCAGCGATTTCTGGAAGTATCGTTTCCAAAGCGTATAACAGAATGTGGGATCGTCCAAAAGGTCTTTTTTTCCTTTTTTTAAAATAAATAAATAACAAATGAATAAATTGGGACAGGTATATTTCTTAGGGGCCGGCAGGGACAATCATCATCTATTTTTTCATGTGGCCTTACTGCAAATCCCTTAAAATAACTTTAAGCTCCCATGTCATGTTACATGCTATCTATAATTTAAGACATTGCGTGTCATAATGCATCATAAAATCGATGACACCAAGTTGGCTTTAGCTGGTGGTTGAAAGGGAGCTTGCTGCTTTACAGGCAGCCAAAAGTCCAGGATATTTGTGAGGATGATTTCTGTGAAGTTCGCCTTAGGACTGCACCTGAAATGCTTGTCTACATGTTCATTTTTTACATCTACTTGTACCTCTTACTGCAATGTGAATGATTGACAAGTTGCTTACCATGTTATAGATACCAAGCAAGAGACTCTCAGCTCTACCGTAATTCTGGGAAGAAAAAGAAGAAAAAAAAAGGCATTGCCACAAAGAATCATTTCACAAGGTGTTTTAGTCACATAAGCATTTTTCACCCGAGTATGCTTTCAAATAATAAATTTTTCAGTAACTGTTTTGGATACCAGCAAATGATGGACTGTACCTTACATGTATATGTAGGAAATAAACATGAATTTGACCTTTAATACTAACTTACTTTCAATTAACAGAGACTTTGAAATGCATGTACACAAAATGATGCAGAAGGATGGTTAACCATAGTTAACCCTCCTATGCAAAGACACATTCTTGACACAGTTGTCCTATCAGTCAAAACCAGTCAAATTTCCTATACATGTATGTGTCTGTGTACTGGGGGGAATCAAGTGGAAGGAATTTTTGACTGTTTTTGATGGTTACAACAAAAGGAGGGTTAATGTATTGTTTACCATCTTACATGTATCTATGGTTAACTTATTGTTAACCAGGAAAAACACTCATGCTCAGGAATGTGAACTGCCATTGTACATGTATGCAGGATCTGCCATGATGTACTCTACCCATACAATTGCATCCAATATGTACTGGTACATGGGGACTTAATTTTTCACCTTCAAGTCTCAAAATATCTCACTCTTCTGGCATGCATTCCTTCCAGATACACGTGTTGCACTTAAATACTTGCAAGTTTGTAAATGATGATTAAATGCTGCAAAACCTGGCACTACACGTCTTTTCAGTGGGAATATGAACAATTACAATGCTTTCTTTGATCAATACAAGCAGCTGCAAACCTTTGCTAATTGTACCCCCCAATGTTGCTCAACAAACACCATATTACACCTGTCAGAAATACTTCTTTCATGAGTTCTAGAAACACCATAGAAGCCTGTAGTTAAAGTTCAGTACATGTACAATATATGCTATAAACAGCACTGCCATGTGTCATTACTGAACTCACCTGCCCACCAACAAGGAAATAGAAAAAAAGTAACCACCACTTTTTAAAGCCCAAGTAGAAACTGTGTGAACTATTTCATAAAGTTCAAGAAAACTTTGAGTCACTGCTAAAAACAGTTTGAAACGTGAGCATCTGGCAAGATGGTTGTGTAGTTTGAGCAGCTTGTCGGCATAGGAATGTGCACATCCCATTCAGGCAATGTCACAATAGTTGCATCAAGGCAAGATCACATCATGGCACTGCTTATGGTTTTAAACATTGGTTTATGAAGGCAGGGTTTAGTGGATCGTTGTAGAAATCCCATCCTCATGGAGATTTTCATCAATGTGATCGAACCAAGACAGATGCTCAACCAGGATATTCCCGAGATACTTGTATGAATGAACTCTCTCGATTGACTTCCCATTTAATTAAATCTGAACATGTATGTAGGTAACCCAGGGTGGAAACCAAAAATCATGAATTTAGTTTTACCAACATTAAGCGTAAGTTTATGGACCATCAACCTCCACTTAACTACATGTAACTCAAGACCATGCACCACATTAGATCCAATATTTTCAGGGATCATGCCATCAAACATTACCATGGTATCATCGGCATACTTGTTGAAGAAACCAATTCAATGTGTACAATGTAAATTTTCTTTGTGTACTTATCACCGAGAATGGGGCATTATGGAATTCAAGAAACAACTATGGATGGCAAAACCAAGGAAAGTATACTCAGAAATGTTAAGTTGTGTCACACTTGTAAAAGTAATTCATCCATTCACAAGTTTGTAGGGCTATCCCCCAAGGTAGAGCAAAATGTTCTTATTTATGGAAATGTGGGAATAATATGTGCTTGGCCGATCTTAAACGGCCAAACAAATAATTATTCCCATTCATAGATACCATTTTTTGTCAGAGAGTCAAAAGAAGTCAATATATGACAGAATTTCAATGATTTTGTTCTAGAAATTTTACTTTCATTTTCCAGAACACCGTCGTTCATTTCATGGTATATTCCTTGCTCAAGTTGTCCAAGAATCTCCAAATATGGACTTGGTGCACGTGTGGTGCATTCTGCATACTGCGTTGCACAAAGACTCTTGGCCATGGGGATGGATTAAACTGTCTTGTATCAGGGTGTGGATTTACGGCTATTTTTGGAACTGGGTACCCATTTTTTGTCAACCTGGGTACCCGTAAGAAAGAAAAATTAATTAGAAATACCATTGCATTGGACCATGTGCTTGAAACAGGGTTCTTTTTCGTACATAGGAAAGAAGCAGCACATCATTCTAAGTGTCAGGGTAAATCTCTCCTACCTATCAAATGAAACTGTTACCTCAATTTGCAAAGTCTTCTTTTTGTAAGTATATGAAACAGAAAAAACCAAAACTGTTCATGAACATCAAAACATGCGAGAGATCTGCAAACCACCTACATGTCACACCAGCCACTGCACAAAGGAAATGTCCCAGATGCTGCACGACCACATACATGTGGAATACACATGCACAGATGGACTAGAACGTATGTGCGGACCAGATCAGTGCTACGGAATATGGATGTCATGGGTTAACAGGCTTTTAAGTACAAAATTACCACCGTAACCAGGACAATGCCCACACCCTCATATCCCCTTATTTTGAAGTTTTTGAATAAAAAGAACCGCCACCAAAATGCTTCAAATGCCATTGAAAGATTCGTAAGTCTAGGGTCAAGAGTCATCACTGCCAAGCGCATTTCTTTTCTCACTGGGACAATGCACGCTGCATAAACCAACGTTATCTGAAACTGCAACAAATCCTGGCCTTTTAAGCCACTGAAGCTAGCCTGATTGCTACAACGGGCCCAACTGTAATCCCCTTCAGACAGTCCAATTGCTGACACTGTAGTGGCCATGTGACTGCAAAAGGAAAGGTCATGTGACAAAAATCCAAGTGAAAAACAGGACTAATGTGCAGCGCTTCACGTTGTAAACAAGACTATTACAAAAGTTTTGCTGCACGAAGGTAGTACGATAAAGTGGTCTCTTTTAATTGAAAGAAATTTTAGAATAACTCCATTCCCCTGAGGTTCAAGTTGCACTGTATAAGTACTTCAACAAGGATACATTTGACTGGGTGACTATATTATAATTGGTCAATATTTCCCTTTTTTCAAAAGAAAGAAACACTTAGATCTGAAAGGCTTAAGTGCACAAAACATCCTTCCTGCTTTTTTGTTTGATTCAGAATCCACAGTTCCACTGAATCACTGAGGAAATCTATTTTGCTTTAATTTAAAAGTAATTTTGAAATTAAAAGTGACAACAATTACGGTACATTTCTTGGTATCAAAAACTAAGCTGGTTCTCTGACTCCTTGTGTTTATGTAGCACATTCAGTGCTTTGGTTACGATCAAATAATATGAGGCTGATCAACAACACAATTTGTGCATGATCGCCACTTACAGCATGTGTAGTACCGCTGCTACATGTATATTACACAGGTCCATTCTCGCTACAACATCAATCCCACCATAAAATATTTTTTTTTCAATTTTGTTTTATACAAAAATACTGTTACTGAACTCACACAGTAAGCACTACCACTTCAGCACAAAAGTCATTTCGGTCATTTACATTTTTTTCCCTTCTTTTTTACCGGTACCCAGCCTGAAAAAATGGAACCGGGATTGATAGTGACAGGTGGGTACCCCGGTAACCAGCATAGGCCTAGTATCGTATCCAGGCGCCAGAGCATTTTTACGCAACGGGCATTATCAAATCTTTACAGCAGGCATTATCAAGTGTTAATACACAGTCATGTTGTGCATTGTTGAATAGGGAAATGGTCTGAGGTGTTTATGAATATACAATATCATAACAATGTAAGCCTCAAATGGCAACACTGGACTGTATACTCCCCAGGGAGCTGAGGTTTGAGAAATGTTCGGACGTTGTGAGCCTGATGAGCAGAGGAAATGATAACATACACGTAGATGTACATGTATCAATGCCTGTGAATGGCAGATGACCCGCATCTCATACATGCTGTAACATTATTATTACATACAATATATAATGTAACTCAACCTTGGTCCTCACAATCAAGCCTGAATTCATCCAGGGCCAGATCTCGGCTGGTCAATTTAGTTGCAATTTAACTAATATGATCCAACCTTGTGTAGTGCTAGTCCACGCAAGTAAATCCATATCACAGCTGGAACAAACTGCAAGCAAAAGCGCTTCAGCTCAAAGTGTCCAGAGCGGTAAAATTCATACAACTGGCCGCATACTGGTTCCTGCAGCTAAAAGTGAAATCAAGAATATGAACATGTACCTTAAAATGTGTGTTCTTTCTTGCTTTGACATGTAGAAGCATACATGTACATGTGCGTGTACACAAACAAGAAGTATGAACTTTAACATCCAAAGACATGGTAATGATGAAACAAATAACAAACAGAGTTTTTGTACAAAAAATTCTCTTCAGTAACTTCAACTTCATAATTCATGTAGACATGTATATATGTGCAAATACATGTATTGAAAATGTACATGTACTTGTATTTGTAGACACTGGTTCCATGAAGAGTTGGTATACTTGGCATCATTTGTTGCATGGGCTAACCCATAAAATCTGCCTTGTACATGTAAGTTGAGGTTCATAGTTCTTCTGTTACTTATCCCTTCCTCTATCTTCCTGACCCAGAAACCCTATAGAATTTGCCTTCAACTGATATCATAAATTTTATTATGTGTGCCCACTCACAAACTCACATTACATTTTGATCAGAAAAGTTTCTGGTTAAAAGCTTTGGGAGTTAGCCTTAGCATACTTACACTGGAGTGAGGCTCTTGAAGAATTTCATAAATTGATTTGATGAGCTGTACATCATTTTTAATCTTTCCACAAAAAGTTGCTACATCTGTTCCATCTATGAACTAAAAACCAAATACACATTATAAATGCATGAACGTTGAAAAAATGTTCAGAGTCAATATCCTGGCACTGAATTACTGTGCATATTCAGGTAGCCAAGAATTCAGCTTCATGTACGTACAGTTTCCTACACTTGTACGTAACTGACACTTGCATGCATACAATCTTTACTAAGGTTGAGATTTAGTAATATTTAAAAATAGGCATGCTTAAAATTTTGACAAAACTTGCAAAATACTTCAATACTTAGAGCAGGAATCTTGGTTGAACCATGGATGTATCAACTGCAACCAGAATTTAATTTGTGACTATTTGTGTTCATTTACAAGCAAATATAAAACAGAAATTTCAAAGTGACACATGTACATATACAATGTGACATTGTTTAAGTTAACAAGAGAAAGACTATGTAAATGTGTACTTCATTACCCATTTTACCTTAAATACAAATCAATCTGCTACTTGAAGACAATTGATAGATTCTATAACGAACGGCTAGTATGTGTAGACATTTCCAAGTTACATCACATACCTTATACTCGGTTAGCCAGTTTTGCACTTTTTTCTCTGCCATTATTAATCCTCAGTTCATCACTGATGGTACACTTTCCACTGCCTTTCAATTTTCTGACAGGAATGACAGACCTCAAAATCTACAGTCAGACAGTCAGGAGTAAAGCAATTTACATGTCAATTGAATACTAGACAGTATAACTAGAAATCATTACATACATGTACTACTGCTTGTTGTTTCACCTTTTTTACTTCTTGCAGTATGTATTTCATACATGTATGTCAATACTTTACAGAATCAGTTGTGTTCCAACACTGTCATGTTATTTAATCATTTTGGGGAAGCCTAACAAGAAACTGTGTAGTCATACCATTTTGGGCATGAAAAGAGGACAGGTTCTCCCAAATTATAAAAACAAAATTACATTGAAGACACTTTAATAGAAAGAGTTCTGTGTCTGGCCTCACACAATTTTTATGTTTCATAAACACAAAAAAGTTAGAAAACAAGTGTCTTGTTCAGAACCCTAAGGGAACAGCAAGAGTGCCAACTCCAGCCCTTGTCAAACTTGGTGTTAATGAAACTTCACAATTATAGAGGCTGGATGTGGAACTCTTCAAGAAACTCAAAGCAAAAATATTCAGGCACGTAACAGCAAGTGTAAGATATCAATACTTAAATTATAAGTCCTGTGAAATTTTTTTAATAGGGTATGTGTGGGGAGGTAATATCCAACCACTGGTCAACTGCTTCGGGGCAATGTAGACATGCAATTACAGTTTCACTCAAATGACTGCAGTCAACCCATTTTGTGAAGTCATCATTCACATTTTGGTATTGGTTAAATCTCGCAGCATTCACGGTCTCGGCCATCTTGCAAAATTTACTTGGGACCAACTGTAACGTTTTAGCACCACCCATCTCACACTGTTTAAAAGTCTTTACTTTATTTCTTTGATTGCAAAACACTCTACGTCCATGTCAAGCTATGAACATCAATGTTGCTATTATAACTGCTGTAAGTACACTGCAGTCCTTATGTTGTTTGTGTCTTCAATTCTTTATAGCAAAAGAACTTGGGTACATGTACCCATAAGTCTCCATAACAAAACAACTTAAGTAAACCTAAAGCTACACTGTTTTGCCATCAATATGATGCATGCATGTATACATGTACATATATGTGACGATAATACACGTATGGCAAAAGAAACTAATTTCTTAAAACTCAAACCACCAAGACATTTACTGTCAGATTTTGCAGGAAAGTAAAAATTAAGAATCACCCAAAAGAGCCATGTGGGTCAGGAGTGTTCATTTTGTTGGTAGTGACGCACTCATAATGCTTGCATTTCATACATGTCAGTTGTTTGTGAACCTGCAAAGTGCAGTGATGACCAATGGCACCTCCTGTTTCCTCTTGTGGCCCTTCACGGGGCTCACATGGTACATGTAGTCAGCAGGTCTCTAATTTTGCCACCTTTTGTCAGGTCTCATTGATTTTCACAGTAAGTGGTAAAGTGACCTGGTGACTATACTGTCATGGACGTTACATTTACCTGGCACCTGCAAATAAAATGGTACTTTTGCCAGGCACCTACACAGTAGCTGTTTTTGGACCAAGAAATTCTTACAATGACAAATTTTAGTCTGGTTCAGTGACAACATACTGGTTGTCATTGCAACTTCATATTCAAGAGGTGGGAAGGGAATGTTATTTTCACTTTGTGACAGTCCTTGGTGTGTCTTTCTTGGAGAATGTGCACTGTACTCTAAGGCTGAATAGGGAAGGAATAGTCCTGTGTAATATGTTGTGATAATCCAATTTTAATACGTGAACCCGTTTGTTTACAGTAGTAAAGGAGGGGCATCCCCTGCTTCCCAAAGTGGTTGAGCTGATACACATGTACATGTATATACCATCAACCCGATGCATACACAGTGTGTAAGACACGTGAAATGTGGGATGTGGTTGGGTCATTTTTCATCTGGAGATTGTGGGGATGGTGAGTAAAAGCTATAAATTTTGCCCAACATAGTTGGTTACATGATCTGGAACCCTTACACGTGCATGTAGGTCATTGGATTTAAATAGATATGGATTAGGCCTAGTATCGACTGCTTTTTTGGCAAAATTTGATTAAGAAAGTTTTTTTTTTATGAACCATGATTTGACATAACTGGCATGACTGGGCTGCACTCAAAAGCCTACAGCATTACGAACCTATAAAAAGTCATACTCTCCAAGTCACACGGACATGACAAAGTAATGACTTGTGGAGTTCAGCAAGTAAGTCTGAGTAACATGGACACTACAAATTGGCTTTTAAAACATTTGGACATGGTCAGGCAATAGTAGAGTCCAAGTACTTTCCTCAAAATAGCTTGTACCCAGAGTCAAAATCCTCCAAATTCATCCCCAAAACAGTCCTGAAACTGTCTTTGGGATTCTGAGGGAATCAAAGATAACAATGAAGGTGGTAAAGTTTACTCACATATGGGATAAAAAGAGAAATTTTCTGCTGAAATTAGAAATACTCATCGGCCAAGCTCAAAGTCACTCTGCATGCTGTTCTGCTGATTGTAGATTGTTACTGACTAGGTTCAAGGTAAACAATTTCTGCAGACCTACATGGTTTTCCAAGTCACTGCAGAAGGGGTGCGGATCTGTTTTAAACATAAAGAAAGGAAAACATAGACAGCAAACCCAAAGCATTGAGGAATGAAACAAACATGCTCAGAGGGATTGATAAAGCAGAAAATGGAAAATGAAATACATGGTGAATTACGATATTTATAGGAATAAAAATTACATACATATTTTCGGTGAAATGAAAACACTGAATTAATCAGAAAACAAAAACCACTAACTTCCTGGCTACAATAACACATCTTTATGGCATCTTTCCATACCAGCATGTACGTTTTTGGTTGCGTTGCGTATACGATACGTTCATGCATTTCATTTTCACAGACACAAAAATCAACTCCATTAACAGAACATCATGCGCATTGCATTCAACCGTGACAGGTACATAGCACTTGGCACAAATGTTGATGCGCATATGGAAAGGTGCCTTTAGTCTTCTAAAAACAGTGGCTTTTCCTCGAAGGTTAGCAGCAGCCAGCACCACACAGAACATCATGCACCATGTGCACCGGGGCTGGCCACGTGCCCAATGATGTTGGCGACGTCCACAAAAGTGGTGTGGTCAAGATAATGTCTCGGTTGGACTTCTTGAAAAGTCACAAAAGTTCCTCCAAAATGGACATTTTATATTTACGCATACAGACACTTGAGTTTAACAAGTCAAGAATTGAAAATGAATATTGACATTAATAAATCCATCATTTGCGTATTTTTCTCATTTTTTGGTTAAAAATTATAGTAGTCGAATTTGACGACGAGAAACATTTAAATTCAGCAATGACTGTCAAATTTGGCAAAGTTGTTCAATTCGTACTTTTCATTTCAATCTTGCATAAAAAATTTAATATTGCTGAAAAATGTTGATCTTCCATGAGAAAAATACTCTCGCATGAAACTCTGAGTCTTGCGCGAAATTTCAATTTTTCCTGAACGTTTTGCATCTTCCATGAGAAAATGTAATGCATGAAAAATTAAACCTTGAATTAAAATGTTGCGTCTCGCATGACAAATTTTAGTCTTTCATAAATTTCATTGTGTCTTGCAGCAAAATAGATTAGTCTTGATTTTCTTTTTGTATCGGACTTCAGTGAGGGTTTTGAATTAATTTCGCCTTGGCATTCCATGTACACAGCTACCGAACATTGTCAGGTTTATATCAGTCAGGAACCATTTCTGATTTCAATGGAAAATTTCTCTTTTAATACTGTATGTGAGGAAATAAACCACTTTCATTATAATCTTTGATTCCCACTGAAAGTGGGAGCATTGGACAGTTTTAGGACTGTTTTGGGGAATAATTGACCCGGGGTTAAAGCTTTTATGAGTGAAATGAATTAATGGAAAAGAAAGCATATGGAAGGTACATGTACATGTACTTGGACTCCAAAATGTCCAAATGTTAAATAAGGTGATTTGTAGAGTCCAGGTACACGCAGCTCTACTGAGTGGAGTGTTAGTACTCTTTTTTTCAAATTCTGTGTTGGATTGGTCAAACTTTGAAAAAGAGGAGTAGGCCTAGGCCTACTAATGCTCCACACAGTAAAGCTAATGTCCGTGACGGTATACATGTAGTTGCCAGGTCCCTTTTTTCCCCACTTACTGTGAAAACCAGTGAGGCTTGACAAAAAGTAGGTGGCGAAAGTACATGTACAGGTAGGGACCTCGCGACTATACGGTCACAAACGTTAGTCCAAGTTACATGTAAGTCTGGTTTCAATAGGGTCGTTTGTGATGTAGATATGAACAGAAGGACACCGTGCATGATGTCATTCCACTCAAAAATAAACAAAATAGCATTCTAAACTTTGTGATTTTTTGTGGAAAATACCCTTTTAGATTGACCTCATGATGCCAAACCCATATTCAAGTTTCATGCATTTCATTGATGGTCAGCTGTTTAATTGATCACAAGGATGTAATATTTAAGCATTACGAAGAAAATGGGCAAAACTTATGTCAACTGGCATGGCTGGGCCCTTGTTCATCGAGCATAGGTCTACCACAAGGAACATCTCACCCACGATATAAATCACATTAGCACAGCGCTGTATCAGAATGGATACAAATCAAATCAAGACGCAAGACCCAAGATCCACCTCTGGCAGAAGAATCACCTAAACTCAAAGACAACTAGTTAGGGCCCCTTGTTCTATTACGTAGGTTTCACATTACAATTCTACCCGGGTTTTCTCGGAGTAATTGAAAAAAATAACCTTGAGAATACCCGGATAATTCAGAGTGTTCACACTGCCCTTCTCGGGGTTAGAAATTCTCAGGGTTAACTGCCTCGAAACCCCACTTAAAATGGGTATTTTTAACCCTCCTCGCGAGGTGGGTTAAGCCATCAACCACAGGGTTAACGGCGGCCTTGAGACAATTCTCCAGGTTACTTTGGTAGTATGCATGCTCGCCAGGTTTCCTTCAATGTGGATTTTCTCATCGAATAGATAGGATGGCGCATGCACAACCAGCACTGTCCTCAGCTCCACAGCCTCAGGCAGGCACTGCCAATTTCCATTGTGGCTGGTATTTCATCGTATTCATACTTTTATTTCATACAGAGGACACCAGTCTAATTAACTAGTAACTAGTCTTTTTGATATACGAACACCATTATTATTTGCAAGGCACAAGTTGTGACCTCATGCTGCATGCGTGACATGTCACGGGTACATGTACGTGTCTGTGCTTAAATTACATGTACATACACATCGGCTGCACAGTGTACATATTATTTATTATTATTATCTCCGGGTTGCCCCGATTGAAATGTGAACATGGTTACAATTACCCAGGTCTGCATGAAAGTGGGTACGCTAAATATCCTGGGTGAAGTTTGGAAGGGTGAAACAATTCTCCAGGTAAGTTTATACCTGGATATGAACAAATACCCGGGTGAATAAATTACACGGGTAAAGCCAAACAAGTGTGAAACCGGCTTTACCCTCCCCTACAAAAGTCCTTTTCACACTAGTCTGAACTTACCCGGGTAAATTACCTGGGTAGTGGTTCATACCAGGTAGGAACTAACCTTGAGAATCCGTTTTACACTGCAAAACTTCAACCCGCAACTTAGCTTACCCACTTTCGTGCCAACCCGGGTAATGTTCACACAATCAGGTGCACATGATTCTACACTACATCATTGTAGAAAAATGGCACCTGTTATGAAATTGGAACCCCCTAGTGTTGATTATACACTGTACTTCTTCTTGGTTTTGCCTGTTTCGCCATAGATAATGAAATAGAAGTGTTGATGTGTCCAGATGTGTACATGTTAAAAAAACTTATGCTGATGAAGCCATGTATGTTCACACGCCCAGCATGAAGTCAAGACTAGTGCCTTCCAAATAGTATATAAGAATTTAACTCAGAAAGACAAGTTACTGACCTTTATATGAAGTACATATGAAAATAATGCACCGTCATATCTATTTGATGAAACAAACAAAGTTGCATTTTGAGGCAGTAAACCTGGAGAATTCTAACCCTGAGAAGTGAAGTGTGAGCACTCCCAATTACTCAAGTAATCTCGGGGTTAAATTTTTCAACAACCCTGAAATAACCCAGGTAACAGCATAGTGTCAAACCTACTCTAGGCAGTATTTCCAATTACATCCAGCAAATCTTCTACTAGCATGATATATGTATGCATTCAATTGTCCCGTACAGCCCCTTGAAGATGCAGAATCTCCTGACCTCACACAAGGCCTCAGCACAAGCCAGGAGTGTTCAAGATCCTCTGCCTATGTGACAGATGCCTCAGAGAGACTGGCAGCGACCTCCCTACCAGATGCAATGGACACAAGGCCCTGTGTAGGAAAGGAGAGCTCAAAGAGTCTTCCACCATCAAGTACTTCCACACCAAAGACACCAGGTCAACTGGAGCCAAGCTGAACTCATCACCAGCATTGAATATTTGTACCCTCGCCTCATCAGGGAAGCAATCAAAATCCTTGATCATATCACAGTTCCCTAAGACACCAGTTTCAACATCAGTGACAGTTGGTGACCCATCCTCACACTCCAGTCCGACAGGTCTCCAATACCCTAGGACATGTTCCACCCAATGGGCCTTCCTCTGTACTATTCTCTGTCATGGTCTGCTGGAGTACACCTGGGTTAGATCCCGAGTTACATGTAGCATTGTCTACACAACTCACCTTCTCTGGACACCATATAAATCGCTTCACCACTGACCACGAACAGAGATACCGTACACTGCCTGAAACGTTGAGTACCAATAACCCTCTGGTTCTCTTCAGAACCACACATACTGGTAATTTAATACAAAAGAGATTTTTTGCTTGGTGCTACTGTAAACCGTTTGCTTAACTTACATGTATGTGTAAACCTAAAATGTGCACAAACCAGAAAGATGTGCAGAAATGTGTAAGAAACACAATGCTGAGGATGAACTACATGTACATGATTCTGATGGCAACGACAAAAATGGCAAATGGAGTGGACAGACAGCCCATATGCAGAAATAAAATTAATTTAACCCCATTTGCAACTGCTAACATGAAAGTGAATTTTGTAATGACTATTGACGTGAATTTGTGAAAGGCGTGGGCCCATGAAAATTGCTACAGTATATGCATGTATGAGAAAATGCGGTCCCCTTTTGGAGACTGCGCCAGTACGCTTTCATCTCAGCAGCACCTACTGTACATGTAGGTTGTGGAATGCCTTGCCCTAGGACATGAGATTTGACCACTCATTGTATTCTTTTAAAACTAAACTTAAAACTTTCCTTTTTAATCAAGCATTTGGTAATTCTTAGTCCTTGTATTGTTTTTACATGTTCGTGTAACTTCTGCGGAAGGAGCTACTGCTGTGTGGTGTATACTATCTTAATTTGATAATCTGGTATGTGTTTTTTATTTATACTGTGCAGATTCCTTGCTATGTATTTACAGATTTAGTTATGAGTTCTTTCAGTTAAAATATTTACGGTAAATACAACTAACGATACTTTAGTTGTTTCATTCTAGTTTTTTCTTAATTTTTTAGTTTATTTTGTGCTGGTCTTTTTATATTAATTTTAATTACTATTTTAACTATGTAATGCGCTTATGAGTAGGGGTGTCCCGGAGAAAGTGCAATATAAATTTAATTATTATTTACTTATTTATTTATTTATTTAAATGTCCAGATTAATGACATATTAATATAAATTATTCCACACCCTACAAGTTGTCGTGTCAAACAATTGTATCATTTAGCATTGTATTCTATCTAAATATTCTGAAAGTGTGCTTGAGATACATGTAGGGGCTACAAAAACCTATGCATTCAAGACACCACCCAGTATCATGAATACTGCATAGGCCTACATTGTATGAGGCACAGGCCGGCCCGTCGGCCACAATGATGCTCAGATACAAGGTACTATAGTGGTATTTTTCAAAATGTTTCAATAATTACCACAGACTTCAACCAACACTATATTGAACCATAAATTGAGTTTGGTGTGCTTTGTATAGGACACAAACTGTATTCTTATCCAAGTGCTAAGGAAAAAGTGGGCATTTACTACCAAAAAGCTACCAACCTGGGATTGCTATCACATCAATTAAGCATCACCAGACATGTACAAGTATAAACCTTCCAAAAATGTGTTATTAGATTTTGCTACCAAAGGTGGTACCAATATTGGCCTCTGGCCCATGGACTAGGTCCCTACATGTATATGCTTGCATTGTAGTCTTGATTACCTTGCTCTTTGCATTTCTTACATTATATGGAAACCAGGGGTGCGTTCAACTTACGCTAGCATTTGAGCAAACGTTTGAATGCTGTGCATCATGCTACCAGTATGGACCGGAATGTGCCAAATGCTGTATACGTACATACATGTACGCTGCAGTTTGTTCACATGGCAGAAGACAGCAGCGTTAATCTTACTTGGTGTTGCCAGAATTTTGAAGAATTTATTACAGGCCAACTCGACGACTGTCACAATGTTCCTGATTTGGTTTCTGATATGATTGGGAAATTAGTTTAAGTCAATGAGTTCAGAGGAAGTTGAGAGTGAAGATTGCTGGATTATGTGTGAGTTGTGCAGGGGAAAATGCCATCTGCTGAGGAAATCATATTAGGGGCCATTTTATTTACAAACTCGGACCAGAAACATTTTAAAATCAAGCTGAATTATATTTTGTTGCTTTCCTTCGATTTGCCACACTTTCGTCCTTTCAGGTTGAGTTTCAGGCCAGATTGAAGAGTTATAACCATCACTTTAGTCCTCAGCTTCCATCTATTTTAAAAGTCTGCTAACCTTCACTAGGCTTAACACCTCTTCTACTATTCTAGAGCGTTTGCCAAAGTTTGCTAACGCTGCCTATACATGTACTTGACACCAAACACGTTCCAGTTTGAAAATGTGTGCGTAAAAGATGCAACGTTTACATTGTTTGCTTGTGTGGAACGCAACCCTGGCTTCACTCCATGAACTAACGTTAGCCTATCTGCTAATGTTACACTTCATGTACACGTAAGACCCATAAAAAGGGCCCGCGGGAGTTCATTAGCCCAGGTTGGATGTTGTCTTCATTTCATTACGACTGACGTCCAGGTTCTAAGACTTCTGTACAAAACGACCACAAACTTAGTTCTAGTTTGTTCTTGGTTTACCTTGCTGAAGAAACTAATTTTTCATGTTTACAAGTTCTTCCTGACCTTATCTATCCACCAGGGGGGGTAGGAATTTCAGAACAAACCATGGACTGCAAAATCGAGGAAAATAAGTGAGAGAACACATTAAATTTGTGGACATAATTCATCCGTTCTTGAGTTGTAAAGTGCACCCACATACAGGGATCCGAGCTGCGTGCATGCACTGGGTGTGCGCGATTTCCAGTGAAGGTCTATTGCACACCTGTTGCACGGAGGCCGTGACTGGTACCCGGTTTTAACTCATCTGCCGATATCAGAAAATTGCAGAACTTTCCATTTTTGTCATATCGGGGGCTTCAGACTGACCAATTAACCCCCTATTAAGCTATTGGTTACCCCTAAAAGGTTCCTTTATCTGTGCCAGTGTGTTCTGGAAAAGTTCTCCATCTCTAAAAGAAATATATTTGGTGTAACTTTTAAAATGGGACAAATATGAGTAAATTGCTAGCAACAGAAATGCGCCAAAGCCTTGCTGGATAATACCCTCTCCCCTTGACACGGAACTGCCGGGAGTCCCTTAACTTCTATTGAATTTTGTGGACACCTTTTGTCAATTTTAAGTCCACCTGTTAACACATAATACATGCTAAAAAATGGCCAAGTTTTGTACAAATCATGAATTTTAGCTTTCCCGTAATGGCTGTAGTAAACTCAGCTTCCATGCAGGTAACTAGGCCAACTGTCACCAACCCACGCCCCAGCCTTGCCCGGCCCGATGTCATGTGTACTCGGCATGGAGATTAATGGAACTCAAGCTGAGAACCACATTTGTTTTCGAAACGAGTGCATTCGGTTAGACTTCAGTTTCGGTTCCAGTCAAAACATGTAGTTTTGATGTGCGTGTACGCAGCTCGGAATCTCGTGCATCAGGTAGTTGTGCGCATACACAGTACAAACTACTGCACTGGAGAACAGCTGAACCTGCGTACCACAATGGCAAGAATTAATGTTACTTCAGACTTCATTTTCCCGTTTTTGCCTTTGGTGGTGTTGAATTCTTATCCCACCACCTATGGAGATAAGGACGCATAGGAGTTACAGACATGAAATTGGCTCCTTGGAAAACATAGAAGTGTTGAAAATTTCAGTTACAAAATTTTTCACCCGATTTTTCATACTTTATATCCTAGACTCCCTCCGTAACGTAGAACGGTCAGGGAGTCCACCTGGGGTAGGGAGTTCATTACCTTTAGCACCCTGTTCTTATAATATAATAAGGAAACAAAGTTCACTTAATCAAACTTACTGACATTAGGGCATGTAAGGTACTATTACTCAATCCTGATAGGCTTAGTCTAGGTAAGTTTTGACAATACTTAAGCAAGAAAACCACAAATTTCTAACCCACGTTTGGAAAAAGACAACTGCTCGGCTTAGTCGAATCATGCCATTTTGTTTCTCGCCTGGTTACCCGACTCAGGCATTTTGGATTCATCAAAACAAATCTCCATCCAGGTCCAGACTACATTCGCTAATTTGTCATTCACCACTCTTCGGGGCAGTCATCTGGTCATGTACGCTGCAGTTTTACTCCAAAGTTTCCTTCAAAACCAAATGCCCTGTTCTCTTCATTTGTGATATGAAACTCATTGAGAGGATATCACCAACAACTTTTTTTAGATAGTGTTTTGAAAAAGTGGAATTTGTTCCCTTATTATAGGTACAGGTTGCTAAGTAAAGGTAATTGAACACCATGTATCCTGGCATAACCGAGATATATATGCAACCATACGTATGAAGCCAAACCATGATGGTTGTGTTTGTATTGCACATGCCCAATGTGTATTAGACTTGCGTTGCAGCCCTTCATTGTTATATCAACAGTAAAAACACCATCAATTTGTGTGAATTGCGGTAGTCAAGCGGTTACGGCATAATAGTTTGTGATGCATGGGGTGTGGGTTCGAATCACGGGTCGGAATTGTGGGCAGGGAGGTTTTTTTTTTTAAAGGAAAATAAAGCCCAAATCAAATGTTATTGGAGCCTAATTTCACACATGAAGTTTTTATGGTTGGTTGAGCATCAAGATGTCTTGCATTGTGCATGGTTGTGAACCGTGGTTTGGCTTCATATGTGTGATCGGCATATATAGCTCCATAACCTACATGTACATCACCATGCAACTTGCAAGCCTACTCCTTCGTCACACATACTACGGCCCAGTCCCGATTAACACTGAAACAGTGATTTCTTCCGATCAAGTTTATCCAGGATGTCCAGGGATATAATCAGACATGCATCCGCTGGATCTTATGGGCTGAAATCGCACCAGTATGCTCACTACTTTAATACTTACGCTGCTAACTACACCCTAGGTTGCTATTTGCAGACAACTCTCCTTTTAGGCCTACTTCAATACTTGTTTGGAGGATAGGAAAATATGTCGCCTGCAGTAAGCGTTTTTCCCGTCCGGACGAATTTTAGCCCGAATTGCACATTTCACAGACTCCTTTGTATGTTTAAGTCACGGTAACCCGTACGGAGAACCTGTCTAGTTTGCACTCAGACTTCAGTACATACGAATTTAGTACAGATCCGCAAGAGTACCTGTCGATCGTGGAAAGTTAGGCTGTTTTGTGTCGCAGCTATTACGCAACGCCTATCCAGTCTTAATCATTTAATACGGCGATCGTTGAACATGTAACGCGGCTTGCTCTCTGTGACGTGACACGAAACAGCCGTCAGTTTTGTTGAAGGGTCCAGTCTACTAATTCAAAATTCAAGCTCCATTGAAAACAGTGTAAAATCAGCACTAATCAGGGCCCAAT
>NW_019091669.1:54372-70433 GCF_001949145.1 Acanthaster planci
ATTACATTTTTACAAAACAAAATCACCCCCCAAAAAGTGATTTTTCCAACGTCTGATTGCAGCCAGTTTTTCATGTGGCAACCCTCAACTTTCTCGGGCACTTAGGACCATTTTTTTAACCGTAGTTTTTAGCCCTTCTGCTCTCATATGAAAGCTCAAAGACCCAGGGAGTTCATCCCGGCAACGATTTACACAATCTCACCATTTTGGGGGCCAAACAATCTCTTTTTTCAAAAGATACTGTTGGGGGGGCACTTTTAATGCTAATGAGCTGGCCAGAAATTCTCACTTGAATTAGTGGGCTGCACCCTGAAGTCGGACCAAAATTCGTCCGTTGGGGATGGGAAATTTCGCAAACTGCATGCAGGCAGCATTTTTCTTCCCAAGCAAAAGGCGAGGATGGGGGGAAGTTAGCAGCATACGCCGGGCCCTGTTTATGGGTCTACATGAAAGTTGGTCACCATGACATGATTGGAAAAGGCCTATTAGTAGGTTGGTAGTAAGCCTATTCCTCTTTTTTGATTTTGTTTTCGATTTTGGACGGGATTGTCCCGCCCAAAATCGAAAAAGACTGAGGAATACCAACGTTCCACTCAGCAGAGCAAGACCATATTATTCTGGGAAAACAACTATTTCTACCTCCATGCCTGTAGCATGGAGGAAGGAACGTAGGGACATGCATAAATGAGTGAGGGTGCTATTCAGTTGGGAACTCATTTTCTGAAATAGGGAACAAGCCAAAATCTAATTTTCATTGAAATAAGGCATGAATAAGAACAAAGATTTTATGAAAATATGGATTTAAGCTTTTCAGTCAAAATCCACACTCATTTATGTGTACAAAAATCCAGTTTGCTCTGCATTACATGTACAAAAAAGTCCCAAAACATCTCAAAATGCCCGGCTCTGTTTATTCCTCACGGAGGAATAAGAACACCCTTTAAATCAGTGTCTCTTTGCTTTGCAGGGCCCGATGGAATCCAAACTTGTATCAAAATGTTTTTTATGACACTCTCTCCAAGATCCTGTCAAAAGGAAAACAGAAAAAGTATACTGTTTTCCACTGCCATTTTGGAAAATGTGTAAAGGAATCAGTAATAGCATTCGTTTTCAAGCGAAATGGAACAAACATTCAAATCCCTGTTTCTGTTGAACAAAGAAAAATTTTATTTTAAAGAGGTGCATTCAGTCGTATAAAGTCGGTGTTCAGTTTCCTAATATTGCACTGGTTTAGTGTATTGAGATTCATTTTTGCTTGAAATTGAATGCACCTCTGCCATCCTTCATTCATCTTCATTTGAACTCAAGCTATTTCACAATATGCAGGCAATTTTGCCTTTGTGTTATTTAAGGTACGGTGTATGCCTGGTCAAGAAATGGAATTTGTTTGTGTCCTAACACTTACACATGTTTACACATGTTTAGTTGATTGGTTAAATGTTTGAATATATACATGATTGAAATAAACCATAGGCTGTCATTAAAACTACTGACTGTTGCAAGAAACCTATCAACAGCAGCGCTGAGGGAACCTTCCTTCTTGTGCTGCTTTCAATCATAGAAACCCTGTATATTCTCACCGTTTGATAACAAACACTATAAGCATTCATGAGTAACATGACATTTATTATCAACGTGGTGTCATGATGTGTGTAACCTTGTATTTTCTGATCAACTGAATGTATATTTTACGATTTTAAATTACGGCAAATGAAAATGAATACTTACTTTCGAAGGGTCACGGTACAAGACAGATTTTCAGCGAATGAGAATGCATATTTGTTGTAATTGGCAATAAATATGTCGATCTGAAATCCCAATCACGTACTTGTAACCTCTTTTTTTAAATGCACATTCATTTATTTGGAGGATGCAAAACAAAGTTGAATGATTGTTATTACAAATATGAAACCAGATTTTAAGTTGTTTTCAAAATCTATGCTACATGTAAATTGAAATTTATTTCACAAATTCAATTGAGCATTTTCTGAAATTGGCCGGGAAAACCTATAGTTGAAAAATTTATGAGCCTCTCTACCTAAGGCACCAAGCATCCCAAACCAAGGCTTCTGCACTGCGTTTATTCTCATGCATGAGAGTAAGCGCATGAGAATATGCACAAGGCATCAACAGGGGAAATAGCATAGGAACACTTAGCTGTGATGAATGCTTGAATCTCGAAGAGTGACCCTGCACTGCATAATTTACAACTTTTCTGGACTGTTTGTGTGAAATTATGGAGAGAGTCATCCCAATCCAAACTTCATTGAAAGACTGCTGAAAGGGGGCAAACATTCCACAGGAGGGAATTAATTTCCACATTGTGAATGGAGGTGGGATGAGCCATGGAACAACCCCTTGTTTATAAAAGATTCCAAGAATTATTATTGGAAAGGGGTTGAAATGCAGCTCTTTTTACAAAATACTGAACAAAATGCTGATATCCTACACCCTCAGTTTCACAACATGCCCCAACCAAGAATGAGCATTTTTTCTCCTGGCATCCCATCTAATCCATTTTTTTTCTTAACAGAATATATACTGTAAAACTGAAAGATTGGATTTAAGACACTTGATTGCCTGAAACAGCAGTTACAGTAAATACATCTATGATACAGATCATACAATAATACAAGGATATGTTCGTAACAGGTCTTTCTTTATTCAAACATCCATCACCAAAAATATAAATTGCATATGTATATTATATTAAGCAGTACTACACTAACGTGTACAATAATGCATCAAAATATCACCCTCATCTATTCACTCTCTCTGTGAACTAGACACATTTAAAACTTAAAAAAGGAAATGTTCAACAATAAATTCTGACATTGTCCAAAAAAGAACCACAGACCATATATATAAAATAATGAAATATATATATGTATTTTTTGCCTTTGAGATAGATTCTGCCAGGATCGAAACGTCAGGCTCTTCTTGTTTTGTGAAAAATAAAGAATTACCAAAGAACACCCAAACCTAGCTTCAACAAGCAGATAAAAAGAGTTTTCCATAACGGACCTTTGTTTTACCAGTTTCTGGTGTGGTTGTGTTACAAAATTCAATTCATCTACCAGTGGTGTAAAACACTGACTTCTATAGTCACTAATTTCATGACTTTCCTATGCTTAATGGTGGCTTCTTTAGTAGAGAAATAGGAAAATGTGAAACTAAACAATTATTTCTCTCTTCCAAACTTCATGTTCTAATGAAATCAATGTTTCAAAATTTGTAATCAGGAAATGACAAGGGCATTCATTTCTTATTTATCACAACTGAACTGAATGAGGAATTAAATCATAAACTCTACACAATCAACTTTTTCCTTACATTAATTTTTATCTCAACCATTAACCACAGTCCCAATAGTGGTGAACAAAGTAACACACAATTAAGGGCAGTTAATTACCTGATAACACACATCCATGTACATAGGTATCACAAATTCTTCACAAAATATCCTGCGCATTTTAAATACACGATGTACTATTGTTTCTCCAAAAGAAATCCGCCTTACACAAATGACCAAAAAATTACATCACTACTTGAAATAATTAAATGTGTCAGGTTTCTTTGGGTCACGGTATTTCCTGGAAAGAAGCAATATAGCTCATCTGTATGGTTTTACCAAGTCAAGGAATGTCATGATAACTAATCAATCAACTAACTACCACTATAAAAGATTCCATGAAAATATCTTACATGTGTGAATTCTGCTGTGTTACTGTTACCTGCTCATCTAGGCCCAATTTCATGGAGCTGTTTTACCATTTCATGGCAGTACTTGGCAGTACTTGTGGTTGTGTGTGAGCGCACACTGAGATTTCTATTGTTACACATACTATTATCATGCCCTGTCATCTTTTTTTTGTTTTATATTCTCCTTTTTTCTTGTAAACTTTTTCCCCACAAGTGGCCATTCCCCCCCTCCCACAACACCCATGCATGTACATGTATGCATCTCAACAGTTAACCAACTCCCGTGCACTAAATGAAAAGCAGAAATTACTTATATCTCTGAGTGATGTGACAACAGACTTATATGCACAAGTTTTCCTCCATTCATGAATACTCCCCTAACCTCAAGACAGATGGATCCACGAGTGTGTCACGGGACATCTGACTTCAGGAAACCCATCCCTGGACCTCTCTTCTCTTAGCAACCATCAAAGCACAAGATACAAAGACATTTAAATGGAAGGGCCAGTCACACTGACATGCATTGATTTGCTTGCTAACTGGTACATACATGTACATTTACATGCTTGTAGTATGTATGTGTATTGCCGAAACCTGAATGACTACCAAAATGCATGTAAATTTACAAGAATGTTTACAACATGCTCATAAGCAAAGCATAACATCACTAATAGTTACCAGATTATGCCATAAATGTAAAATGTAGGCTACCCATGAACGATGCGGACTGTGCCATGTGTTGGCAATGGTTCCATTGTATGACTTTTCTTCAACATATGAGTTCTTATTAGACTTGAAACAAGTCCACTTTTGCATTGACCACATCACACATCCTGGTGGTGTTCATACTGAACTGAAATTGTACTCCATTTCTCATGTTTGAACTAGTACATGTAGCTCTGGGTCTTACATCAACCCATTGCATTACCAACTTTCTATTAGCCTATTGTGTCTGCATAAAATACTCATTCTATCCTGGAGCAATATTCAGTTTTAATCTGTCAACTCTTGAACTTCTTAAAAATAAATCATTCCAATTTATCTTAAGAATAATTCTTGGAATTGTTTCTTCCTTATTTTTGAAGTTTCTTTTTTTTATTACCAAGGAGATTGATGCTAAAAATTTGTGCATGTACAAGTAATTAGGTAACTGTGACATAATCATAAGTCCTAAACATGTTTAAAGCAACGTTGTCAGGTTGTAATGTTTGGTAAAACTGTACAGAAATTTCGGAAACCAAGGGGGGATGTTTGGATGTTCAGTACAGTGGCATTCGATATGGCACCATTCCACTTTATATTAAAGAACTGAATCTATTTAAGCAATGAATCACTGTCGTGTTACAATTAATCTAGTATTTTGATACTGAAAAAAATACATGTACATGTAGTATACAATGCATAGCATAAGCACCAGACAAAAACAGTTGACCTACTTCTGGGATCTATTTCATTCTATTTATTGTACCATAAGAAAATTCTCAATCAAGTTACAAGTACATGTGAAATCTGTCATTCAACATTAAGTGTAAACACCAGTTATGACGGACAAAGATGCAGGGTTTTTATACACCAAAATGATGTATTTGTACTTTCAGTCACTGAATTGTATTGCTGAAGATTTGCTTGAAACTACATGAGACTTGAAGATCGCTGAAGTTTCTGTAACTGGCCTGGTCATTTGTTCTGACTAATTAAGTTTTTCCTTCAGCATATTTTCAAGCTTAATGGCATCGGCTGCAAAGTTGCGGATGCCATCAGAGAGTTTCTCTACAGCCATCCGATCTTCATTGTGAAGCCAGCGGAACTGCTGCTCACTGAGGGTCAGCTTTTCTATAGCTGAGTCTTGGGCTGGTAATGAGAAAATTTATTGCAATGGTTCACTTTCGGTAGCAATGCTGATAAAATAATGGTTTATGCTAACTTAACAAATTAGCACACACAATTGACCAGTGAAAATGTAGAAACTGGAAGAGCAACAGAGCAGTGACACACAAATGTTAGAAATCAAACTGGCCAGAATCAGTGAAGTTATGAGGCTTGCAGTTGGAAAATCCAGGATAGGGCATCACTTGACAATCATCACAATGTGCTTCAACTGATGTAGGAAAAATGCCAAAAAATCACAGAGACAATTCCAAGTGAACAGTTTTGATAAGTGGTGGATTTCCTACCTGATTCAACCGACAGCTTGCGAGTCAAGGGAGCATTGGTTGATTTTAGCTCTTCCAGCAATTTAGGACTGCAGGGAAGAAAAACAATAGCACAGTCTTATCAGTCACTACACATCCGACTAGGGTGGGATGGGTGTGATACTAGTAAGTGTGAATCCTCTCTCACCTGATAGTGATGTAATCCACACCTGCAAGCTCTGTGATTTCACCAATATTGCGGAAGGAGGCTCCCATCACCACTGTCTTGTATCCAAACTTCTTATAGTAGTTGTAGATCTTCTTCACACTCAACACACCTGGACAACATTGGGTTACCTTTAATGTGTAAACCTTCATTCCCTCAAAACTACACAGGCCGCAACAATTTTCTTTTTTTTTTAGCTTGCCCGATCGGGCAGGCCATGCTATAAATTTGCTTGCCCAAGTTGGATCAACACTTGCCCAAGATTTCTTGGAATCCACAATTATTATGGTGATTTAACTTAGGCCTACTGCATGCAGGCCAAAAAAATAGTTGTGCTTGTAACAGTTGTGATTACTTGCCTCACAAAAATAGGGTCAGTAGGTCAAAACATTTTTTGTCAATTTTTGTTTGCTGATTGAATGGCACGAATGGGGACGACAGCTTCCAAAATTATCTCAAAAAGTAATTAAATACCTGTCTTAATCCATGCAAAATTTCTACAGTTGACAAGCCACAAGAATTATGGACAATTCATACAGTGCTACTCATCACAACAACAAACTGACCAACAATGTTGATAAATGTGCATGATGCATCCAAACCCAGCGAGCGACAAACCTTGTGCTACAGCGGGATATTTGTTGAAACATATTCACTTCAAGTTCAAGCAAAACAACCTCAAATTAAACAATCTCAAACCATTTTTAGGGTGACAAATTACAATGCTGATTAAGAATTTTAAGACTAAAGTCAATACATTCAAAGCCTGGACATAAAACTCATCGAGCTGTTCACCTACCAGGATCCTCGGCAGGTTCGTAACTAGCCTTGCCTGTACTGGCTTTGTACCAGTCCAAGATACGACCCACAAATGGAGATATAAGGGTCACACCTGCCTCTGCACATGCCACAGCCTGCAACAAAACATAACAGCAAAGAAACTGCATTTACAACAGTTCCTTCTGTCTAGCTTGAGAGTTGACCATCCAGTCTGATTTGTAAATCCAACATTGTTTGCTCGGTGAACACAAGGCTGTTTGAAAACTATGTTGATTAACGAACAAACAAGAAATCCTCGTTTTGGTAATTCATCAACAAGAATCATTAAAAGAAGAATTTGAAATCCAGTTTTATGTATTGCTTGCTAAGGTATCCCACAACATTATTCATGATGCACCAAGACCATTCTTAAAATTACAATGTCACACAAGCAAGAAATGTAAACTTGTGCCATCTAGGCTTCTCCCATAATCTACTCACTCTTGTGATGTTCTTATCTGCTCCGTTTCATTTTGAATCATCTTTTGCCATGTTACCGGTATGTGATTAAAAACCTCCATAGACAGGATGGAGGTTTGACTTGAAGAAAACTGTTTTGACATATTATTTCTTGACCTTCGACTTTTATGGTCACTGTTGTTTGTGAAACCATAGAAGAATGGTGAAAAATGATGAAGAAGTGTTATTAAAAATGACGAATAATGAAAATAGAAAAACTAGCTTCACGTTTTTCCAAAACGTGTGGATGCACATCTATGACTGCCATTTTCATGGCCTTCATAATTAAGAAATCTTACCTGAGCAAAGGAGAAGAGGAGGGTAAGGTTACAATGGATGCCACATTCTGTCTCCAGAATCCTGAGGTTGGCCATGGAGGAAGAAAAACAAAATTAATGTTTCCACAGCAACCAATGCATTAAACTGCTACCTCTACCATTTTCAAATTCACTACTATGCAGCAATCTAAATCTTGAAAACAGAAGTTTGGCAGAAGTTGACTGCATACGTTTACATACATGTACGTGTAGACTTTATCCAATTTTGAGGCAATTTTGATGACAGGATTCCAGTTTTATTATCTACAAACTGATGATTTGGATAGTACCAGACTATTACAGCTTGGCATGCATTCCAAGCCTCCCTTTTCATATTTTTTGAAAATCTGGTTGGAAACACGAAAACACTTGCATAATTAATCATCAATTTGAAATTTGTTTGTCAGAGCAATCAATAGACGGTAGTTTTTCATGAAATTTCATTTAATTTCTTTCACTTTTTTACTAAAGCTCCAACAATGAGGAGTTAACCGTGTTTACAACTGCAATATAGCTAACCCTATGAATAAAGTCTATTGATAATTAAAGAATGTTTACGAGTGCAACGGTTCACAATAATTGTTTATTAGAAAGAAAGTGCCAGGTGCCGGTGCGGCACAACTCATTATCTATTTTTCATTGTTTGCGTGCATTCTGTGTGCATTCATTCTGTTCGTGTGCATTCTGGGCGCTATCAATGCCACATTAAAGCCTAACATCCACACTGATCAGTTTGGTTTACTTCGGTTTGAAAGTGCCATGTTAGATGTGTGCATGCGTGGACAAGACTCTGAAACTCTTGTCAGCTCGAGATCCAGAATACTCAATTCTTTCATCTATTCCATTGAGGTACTTGTACATGTACGTGTAGGAGCTGTTGAGATTTTACTATATTTCACCATTCAAGGACTTTAACAGGTGCATCTGTATTACCTTGCAGCTTGAATGCCCTCCCATGTTGAGCTGAGCTTGATGAGAACTCGCTCCTTGCTGATACCCTGATCCTCATATAATGCTATCAGCTTCTTGGCCTTAGAAACCTGACGCTCAACATCATATGACAGACTGAAACAAAGTATTGGAGAGCAAAGGTTAGTAATTATGTCTCCAACAGACCACCTTTCAGTTATACCATTGACATCAAATGGTGAGAAATGAAACAAGTCTGGCTACCATCCCAGCAGGCCTTTGCCTCAATGTAATCCTGACATTTTTCTGTGAGCATGTGGACTGGTAGTGTTCATCCAATAGCACATCAGCTGTCTGTTTGTACAGGATGGTTATAAGTGACAATGAAGAAATGTTCAGTTTAAGGGGTGGGAGGAAAATACCCTTACAGGTACTGTAGGGATCAAAACCCTAATCCATACATGTATGTAGACCCAAATGGGATTGGACCCCTGGTTCACAGAGTTGGAAGGCCAGGAAAGAACAACTGCACCAACCTGACTATAGGCACCACAATTATGTACAATATAGTTTGATTTTGTTTGTGACTAAGGTGTAGTGGATAACTAAAGGCATACATTTGTACTGTAGAAGTGCTCTCACTCATTCATGTGATCACATACATTCAACTTCTACTTTCATTTCTGAGGTTTGCAATTTGTTATATTTTGACTAACTACGAATAAATACCAGCTAACTACAGTGTACATGTAATTTAAATAATTAGGTGCGAAACACATGTACACCTCAACACCAGACTTTGGGCCAAATCAAAAGATGTCATAGTACTGGTTCCAGGAGACCACAAGGCTTCCCCAAGATTGGCCATTACTGCAGTAAGTACATGTAAGTGTTTGATTAACAACTGTAGTAACCTAACGCCTATTTTCACAGTTATTCTTTATCAAAAGGATAATAGTCAATATGGGTGCCAGATACCAGTACATGTACGTTTGTCGTTATCTTGCTGATCCTGCACTACAGTACATGGTGTTGGGTCTGCCTTTGCAAATAGCAATGGCAAGGGGTTGACAAATCCTATTGCCTGACGCCTGGGACAACAACACTGAGGTGTCAAGCTCCTGCTTCTTATCAGCAGTGAAGTCTGACAGGCTACCAATGCTCTCAAAACTCAGGTGCAAACAAAGTGTATGATAAACTCATTTTCATGACAATTATGGGCTGTTTTTACCAAAACTTCTTGCTTATTTGTTCATTTAAAAGTTACAGTCCATAGTCAGCTGATATAGTAACTATTGCCTTTTCTTGAAATGCTAAGGTACATGTACACATGTATAATGCTATGCACATCACATTTTCTTAGCTGCCACCTGTCTGTTCAGTCAAATTTTTGAAAACACAGCCAGTTTTTCCATCAAGACAAAGCATGACTAAAGGAAAGACATGCTACAATTGTGACAAAGTGAATATCCAAATCCAACACAAAGTGTGTAAGTTGGAATGCTTTAGATATTAATGAGAAATGGAAACAGAATGTTAAAGGCCAAAGTAAAAAGCCTACAGTACATACATGAACATGCCAGTGCTTGTACAAGATATGCTGTTCAAATACATCCGGTGCATACATGTATATGTAACTCAGTGTGGACAAACAATACATGTAAATCAACTATATCAAAACTATACAAACAGCTGGATTTGCTAGAATTTACAATACATGAGAATGTTCACAGCATTATTTCCAGAGGGTCAAATGATTATATAAAAGTCAGACCTCATTATCGCAAACACACTCACCGAGCATCTACCTCTGTAGACACCCTCCCTGGAACAATCTTCAGGATTTCCACTCCAAAATTGACAAAGAGTTTGTCCATGGTTGATGTGACCTGCTCCTTGAGAACACTTTAAAAAAATCATGTCACTTTTTGTCAGTATGTACTTAAGAAATGATAAGGCATTGGTGGTACATCTACATCTTTATATCTCAAACGAATCAATCTCCGTCTTGAAATTCATGAAGTAAGAAATTCCTGAGTAAAATATTTAGGTGGCAATTACATGTAGGAAAACCTGTTTAAATTCTCTGCGTATTATAAAAGACTAACTTGTGCATTCTGAAGTAGATACACTTTCAGCTCTGTATACACAAATTTATGCCGTTTTAAACAACTTCATTGTTACTCGTTAAAACTGAAGAATACACAGAACGGCAAAGTTGCAAAACAAATGACAACAAAACATATTCCATGCTTCCACCTGCGAAACAGTGCATGACATTAAAATCACTTACGTTGCTGAAAATGGGTAAAATAATACAACACTCGTGTATCACTGTTGACAGAACAAGGAAAAGGTTTTTGGAACCATTTTATGTCAACCGGGCAAAGAGTACACCACTTTCCACACTATCAAAGTGACAATTAGCTGAAGATTAGATGCTGATGCTGCTGTTACGATTCTTGACCAGGTTTTTGCAGAAACAGTCATACTTATTTCTCTCTCTGCTTTTCTGGGGATCCTTTGAGCACATTACCTGCCATTTTTCTTGCCATAGTTGATTGCATCTTCTATCAGATGGTTGTATTTGTCAATCTTAGCAGCAGCCAAGAGGAGGGATGGATTTGTGGTGGCATCTGTTGGCCTGTACTGGTTGATTACTGGAAAACAAATGATAAATTATGATAACATTTACTACCCATCCTGAGACCATTTCACACTGGTGTCATGTCAACCTACCGGTACATGTTTATGTTGATGCCAACCTTCCTTGACTAAGACTCAATTTCAGCTTCAACACTAATCAGAATGAAGCACTATTCTACAGTGGCATTAAGACATGAATCTAACTGCCTTTGAGATTTTAAATTTGCATACTTTAAATCGGTCCTAACCACAGTTGTTGAAGTGAAGTTTAAAAAATGAATTCAATGGTCAGATATACATGCATTTGTTTACTTTGGACACTGGATGGCTGAAATAGAGCAAGGGACTCGGAGTATTTTTAAGGCAGAGGTTAAATGTACTCCCCCTAAAAGATCCAGGAAGGGGGCGGAATCCCCCCTCAACATTTTTTCACGATATACCCACAGTGCATTGTTTTAAGGGCTTGAGCCTTTGAGATTTTGAGAGTAACTCTTTGTAGTTAAAAATTTTTCAGAGACGGATCAGCCAAAAATATGGATACACTTTCCACTGCGGTGCCCCATGCAAGCTGGCTGGCACACATGTACATTGTAGCATTGAACTTCAAATGACGGTAACAACAAAATCATACGTCTGATTGAGTTCAAATTTCACACTTGTAATAATAAGGAATGCCTTTACATGCCTGCTGAGTTTCCAAAAAATCAAGAGAGGCACAGCCGAGTTCTAGGGGCCGGGTTAAGGGATGGGGTGAGAGACTGATTGGGTTCAGGGGAAGAGTGGCCCGCCAACACCACCAGGGCACACGATGCTTGAATGATACATGTGTGATTGAAGCATTTCACATGATCAATTCGTGACCAATAAAAGTTCAATATCTATAACACAAAAGTGTTTAAATAGTGCCCCAGGTGTCAAACAATGTCCAGTAGCCTGCTTGTCCCCCCCCCCCGGGAGCTCATCCTCTACACTGACATAAAAAACTGGTGAGAACACTGCTCCCCTCCTGAAAATGACAGCCCCTAACTAAGCATTCCCCTGCAAAAGGTATCACAGTTCTACCATTGTGTCTGAAACAGGTGTCAGGTGACAAGCAAGTTGACTACATGTATGTACTGTATATGAGCAAAACTGAAAGTTGAGCACTACAGCAAAACTCAGAATGGCTCAGAATATCATTTCCTTTGATGGTTCTCTTAAACTCCAGGAAATCCTACAAGGCCAGGGTGCATACCACGAGGAAGTTCAGCCTGCATATCCTGTTTACCTGTGCAATGTACTGGTAAATGTACATGTTCAGTATGTAGAAAATAAACTGAAAAACACTACCACATGTATTGTGGCTAAAAAGTTCTGTACTGCAGGTGACACTATCAAAGAGTTTGAGCTCTTTATGTTTGGAAAAGAGATCAGTTGCATATTGTGTAAGCTGTACAATTCATAAAAATGTACGTATTTTAATATGTTTGTGAGAAAATAACTGTACACCATGTACATAGATAATCTGCAAACAGCCACATGCATGTACAGCACAGTAGCAGCACTCAGCCGCTAACTTACTTCCTTGTACCTGTACATGTATACAATTTCTATGTGTATTTGCATGCCAAACAAGAGAAAACAACAGAAGACATTTAGCATGCTGGACATTTTGTTACATGTAGGTACTTGTCATATGGCTGAGTCCATTCACCTCTTGTTATTGCACAGGTTCCTCCATTCTTTTCCAGTTGGACAATACATGTAGTCCTTCATGACTTTTGAATACAGTATGGCATACAGGTGTACAATGTACATGTGCCACATGTGCCCTGATCTTGAGATGTTATTATCATTTATTCAGCATTCTCCACAAGGACACAGCACAATACATGTAAGATACACAAGGCCAGCAGCAAATGCCAGGAGATAAAAAAGATAAACTTATGACTGTGGCCCAAGGGCCTCCGTTTCCGATAATACTGACCTTAAACAACACATAAAAATATATATAAATTTAATTGTAAATGTTAAAAAAGGTTTGATCCTTCCAGTAAATAAATCAGTAAATAAACAAATAAATCATAAATAAGAAGTAGCAGAATAAAATGAATAAAGTAAAATCACCAAGACTAAATAAATTAGATAAAAATGAAACAGGATAAAATAATTATTTATAGGCTAAGATCAGCCTAAAAAAAATGGGGAGTTAGTGAGAATTAATAAAAGATTAGGTAAAATTAAAAATAGGTTATAAAAAGGCAATAAAGCTACACAGATTTTTGGAATCAATCGATATTATATAATTCGGTCTTGGGTGAGTTGATCCATCGTTTCAGAGGTAGCTCAACCACCCCAGTTCTAAGACTCTCTGGGAGTTCTTCCCAGTAACGGGGAGAGACGTTCACTGGTGAGATGTGGAGTTTTGGGTCCGAGCCCCGATGTGTTTGAACTTGACCTCGTCAATTTTCTGTCCACTGACCATAACATCACAGACAACTACTTTGCTATTAATTACACCATAAAGCGTTTGACAATAAATGATATCAAAAGAAATTTCCTCCTACACGTGAGAGTGCACAAATGGAGGATTTTCAGTCCATCATTGTAAACTCATTTCCATTATCCTTTTTCTTAGGATCATACCAGTGGCCGTACGTTGGATCTTTTCAATCTTCTCACAAAGGTGATTACTATAGAGGTGCCAAATGGGAAGCCCATACTCTAGATATGGCAAAACAAAAGACTTATACAGGGACAGAAAAGCATCTTGAAATACATGTATGTCCCTGGCAACACTAGGTATAAAACCCAGTAATTTAATAGCTTTCGTGGTAACATAATGGACATGATCATCCCAGGTTATGTTGTCAGTTAGAACAACACCAAGGCATGTCATCTTATGAACAACTTCAAGCTGAGAATTATTCAATATATACTGGGGGTTGAGAGCATTTTGGGACTAAGTAACTTGCATAACCTTTGTTTTACTTGTACTAAGTCGCACGCGGTTACTCACACACCATTTAGAAATTCTGTCAATGTCATCTTTGAGAATTGCTTCATCTGTCTGGGAATGTATTAGTCAACATAACAAAGTACATGTATCATCAGCAAATAACACAGTGGGTGATTCGGTACAATTAGAGAGATCCTTGATGAACAAATTGAAGAGTAGAGGGCCTAGCATGCTACCTTGAGGCACACCTGAGCAGACGGGGAGCCATGGAGAGTACGAGCCTCTGTACAAGACTCGCTGAGATCTGCCAGAAATAAAGGATCATAACCACAGCCATAGATTACCAGTAATGTTGAAGTGGCGAAAAATCTTTTTAAGTAAGGTGTCATGTGGCATCTCATCAAAAGCCTTGGCAAAATCCAGAAAGACTGCATCAATTTGACAAGTCTGAGGATTGTCAAGAATATGCAAACAGTTGTTTGTGACATTTAAGAGCTGGGTTACACAAGAACAATTCTTAATAGACCCATGCTGGTCACGTGATAGCAGAATGTTATCATCTAAATGAACTCTGATATTTTCAGCGATGATAGATTCCATGACCTTGCAAAATATCGAAGTCAGAGCAATGGGCTGATAGTTAAAAATGGTGCTGACATCGCCAGATTTGAAAACTGGCGTGATGTTGGATTTTTTTCACATACTAGGCAATTCCCCACAGCAGAGTGACATGTTGAAGAAATTGCAAAGAATAGGTGAAACAACATTGATGCACGACTTCAAGAGTCTTAGTGTGATGCCATCAGGACCCGGCGATTTGTCATCAGACATGTTGCCAACAATTCGCTCTATATCACCAATATTGAACTTGATTTCATTCAAGGTAGGAATTGGGAGGGAACAGAGAGGAGGGCTGTTGGGCAAGTTTGTTTTGGGGGAACAAAAATGGAATCAAAGTGTGGGCAATTAAATCAGAATTATGAATGGTAGCACCTTGATGGCTGATGACGGAAGGAAGTTCATCTTTTCTTTGACTGCGCACAAAGGCAAAGTGTTTCTTGTCAAATTTATCACTGAACAGTTCATTGATATACCTTAAATACGAAAAGTTCACTGCTTCTTTAACCTTATTACAGGCCGTCTTTTCCATTTGTCCACCGAGCCAACATGTTTAGCAGTACACAAAAAGCAGTGCGCTTTTTTAGGATGATGTGTATACAGTTTAGTGTACTGTACCCACCAAACTTGCAATTAAACAATAAGGCAGGAGGGTCCCCAACAACTCAACCATTATTATTCAAACATTTATAAATACAAGATGTGTTTACTGAATAATCATATGGGAACTGAGTACTTCTCACGGGGCTACCAGTCAGCATGCAACCCCTCTGTTAAGGAGCATTTTTGGCAATTCCATTTACACGCAAAAACGATCTCACAAGTACATGAGAGTTTGCGAGAAAAGCGAAAATACAGTAGTGTCTCTTCTACCCGCCAGGAAATCTGTTGCTTCATTCGTGGGTCGAAATGGCTTGGCGAGTGGATAGTTCACGTTTTTCACTATCAATAAAGTTATGTTTCGGCGATGATCGACAATTTCCCAACGATTTATTTGGACGCAAACTTGCTTAGTGTTTTTCACGAAAATTGCAGACCTCCTCTGTTTCAAGTGCACCTGATTGTATTTGCAATAACTGGATAAAATTGAGTCTTACAATTCTTCATGAAAAGGATCAACCTTCGTTTAATACCAACATTTTTGCTGCCGGGCCAATCAAAATGTTAAAGTTTTAGGCACTACTCACTCAGCGATCTCGGCAGTGTTTACATTTTTGTAAGACGAATGGTAAGACTCGTTCCCCAGTAAATGACCGACGTTCACTAGATTTCCTTCGACGCAAAGTCTGGGTTCC
>NW_019091669.1:89280-174740 GCF_001949145.1 Acanthaster planci
ACCAAGTGGTAATAGCCCCACTAGTGTGGCACGGACTCTCACTCCCGATTTATGAGAGTCCGTGCCACACCAGTGGGGCTTAAGTGGTAATTGCCCCTTAACAATACATTTAATAAACAGTTATCCACAGCACGTCTAGTATTTCTGGATTTCAAGGTGAAATTGAGAGGACAAGATGGAATATCTGTATCGGTTGGCAGATTTCTTCCTGGAATTTGATGAAAACAAGTCAGCACTTTTTACAGCATGCAAATTAGAATAACAGTGTGGATAAGTTGGCCGGAATATTTTTGATGAAAAAAAACACTTGGTTGAATTCTCAGAGAGGCAATATTTTCTTGTTAAGGGGCAGGGGTAGTCTAGCATTATTGGATTAATTATGTGACTAGTATATGCTTCGCAGGTGGGATTTGTACTTGCCTTATTCAGAAAAGATTTTTAGAAGTGAATGGAATCAGGAAGATAATTAGGAGGAATTCTGGAAGATAATTCTGTTAAGAAAAGAAATAATCTGCATCACAAGAAAATGACTGGGGGCATTTTTGTTACACAATGACCTTCCGTGATTTATCATGTTCTGTCGATTGTATTTTTGTGTGTGGTTTGATATATCAGTAATTGTTGAATACAGAACGAGAGTGAGAACTAGTTTGCTTTAATTTGTGTCTGTACACTTTGTTTTGGTTCCCCTCTGAGAAGTGAATCTAAAATATGACTATGAGGGCTGGGTTTACTCTTCGGGGTGGGGATCATAACAAATCGAGAAACAAATGAACAAACCGTACACGGACCAATTCTAAATATGAAGTAATATTTTATGAAAAAGTTTCAACTGAAATGCAAATCACGTGACATGAATAGGTGCAGTTTTTCTCCCTAGGTTTCATACTCATTTTTTCTGATTTCCAAGACTCGGCACTCATCCACCCGACCGACTTTATATTAGGAGCACATTAGTCCATCAGCCCGAGAGGGTGTAACATAAAAATCGTCATTGTGACGTCAGTGGGGGTCATGTGACATGAGATTAACAGGTGCAAACCCCAATTCTCCATGTCTTCAGAAGTAGAAGTCCGATTTGGTTGAAATTTTTCAAATTTCTAGAAGGGAAGGGCATGTAGTTGATAAAATCAACTGAAGATGACATTATCAGCTGACAAGTCACGTGACATTAAATATCTAGCTTATTTGGGGGGTGAAAGGGGGCATGTGTCCCCCATGCCCCTGTTAACTACTAGAGATGGGTCAAAGTGATCACGAATTACCTAATGGGTAGCAAAGATTGTTTCAAACAAAAATCACCTGGCATTTGTTTAGGCACTAGACCAACTGCAGAACCCGGCAACAGGTGGCTAGGATAGGGACCAGCAATGCAGTCAGTCAGTTTTTTCCTGTTATAAAGCCTTCTGTTGGGGGGGGATTATACCTCCCCCCATCCCCAGGATTTATGCCCATGTACTTGGGGAGGAAAAAGTTGCAGGACACCAAGACGGAACGACGGCTGGGGATTCACCACATAATACTGGTCTCTTATTCTTTCTCTACACTTTATTGTCTTTTGCATGTATAAAATTAGAGCTGAAAAATTCAGTTCAAACAACCTTCACAATGCAATATTAAAATTCATTGCTTTCTTCAAAGTCTGTCTACTAAGAATAGAAAAACTATTTTGTCAAAAACGTATCTACAGTATAGTATTCCATTATTTACGTGGATGAGTGATTATAAGATGCTGCTTTACATTCATCACACCCTGTAAATAAGCTAGAACCTGAATGCACTAAACGCAATATATTTTGTGTGTGATGAGTTGAATACATGAATGCATGTACATCAAACTGTATCTAGTCCTCAAATTTCAAAAAAGGAAAAATCTGGTTAAAAAGAAGGTCATCACTAAATTAAGCGAAAACATTCAGGTGCATACTACAAATACTACTCATGTACTGGTCTACTTATTACTTCTTCAATATACATCTTTAAAGCACTATTTATTTAGCATTTGTATCACAGCTGAGTCTAATTGTACAAAGGTAACTATATATGTGGGGTCATGCCCAATGTTGGGGGGGGGAGGGTTGTGGGGCAGGCCTCACCTTGCCAGCAGCTGCCATTGCCCTACCAACCATAAGCATCATAGTTATCGATTGTTCTTGTATGGAACTCCAAATGCCACAAGCTAGCAACAAGGCTGTGTGGGGTCCCATTTTTTCTTGTCCTTGTCACACATGACATACAATTTTGTACAGTTAAAGCACATTCTTTCATTTCCTCAAGAGATTAAGTAAAGCAAATTACCTGCGTGTTGAACAGATATAGTTTGAAGTCAATATTGACAATATTTTCATGTGAAATTACATAGGTCAGGTGTAACAACGTCACTAAAAATGTCACAAGTTTTGACCCCAAATTTATAGGATAGCCCACAAATACAAACCACCTCTAATATCAAATTGAAACAATCTTAACTGATAATTTACTCGAATTCAAATGTGAGACCAGAGCCTGCCATCTTCTCCCTGTAAAGTGCATCAAATCTCTCATTCTGGGCCACAGTCAAGTAGTTTTTCCAGTCACCGACAACGCCTGAGGAAATGAAAAGAATGGTTTAAATGAAAGCAATTACAGTTGGAAATCATAAAAGGCCTGGTAGAAGATTCTCACACAGGTACATGTATATTGTGCTAACACTAGCATGCCTACGACTGTGGAAACACATTCAGAATGATCCATTCATCACACAAATCATGCTTCTGTACTCTATACCTGTAGCAATGAAAGTGCTGTGCATATAGCAAAGAACAACATGCATAGAAGCTGGTATTGCATGCATGTATGCATGTGGGTGTGCACATTACGAAGTTTATCAACTGTTTGTGACAGGTTCATTTTGCAAAGGGGTGGTTTGTAAAAGTGGTAATCAACTCTCAACAAATTAATACTCAAATAGTAGTGTGTTTTAATTCCATTTAGATTACATTTTCAATTCAAGGATGGGTTCGGGTCATGGGAGATCAATTAATTTTGGATTTTTTTGAGGTACCCGCTGCTACATCTGACTCGAACTAGCCAGCCAACACCGGCAAACTCGGTGGTTGAGTGGTTAAGATGTCTGCACTAGTAAGCAGAAGGCTGTGGGTTCGAGTCCCACCCGAGTATGCTTGTGGTTTTTTTCACAAGCCTTCCTGGGCAAACGCCGAGTATACAGTGTTATAACACATGTCAGGCAAAAAGTCCAAAATCAATTATCAATTCAATCAAGCAGAATCTGTGGGAAAGGTGATTCATACAGCATTCTATTGCTGAGGCTGGCCTCTGGATCGGGAAAAATAACATGATCCACACTCAAAAACGTTCAATATATTGTATCGGTAGAGTGGACCAAGGACAGGTCTTGTCATTGGAAGCACGTGCATAAGTACCCTCTATTTCTTGATTTGCCAAGCCAAGGGCAAAAGGATACAAAAAGGCTACAATGCTCAGCTCACGGTGCACTGGGTTGAATTAAGCCTGAAAAGTTTGTAAATACTCAGTCATGCTACATAAGGTGACTTACATTGTGTTGTGTTATTGTGTTATTCAGTAGAGGCATAAAGATAATAATTGCAGGAGCTCTACTCTTAGAAAAACCACAGAAATATTAGTCTAATTTGACTTTTCAAAAATCTTCCTGTAAGATTCTTCCCCTAAAAAAGGTTTTTGCAGGTTTTTGGCCATCTAATACAGCAACTGCAAAACTCTGATCATTGTATTAAAAATAACCGTACATACACTTATTTATTTACAGGTACAAATCATTTTTGTACCTGTAGGTATTGATGTTCATAGTCTGTTTAATCAACTTTCCTTTCTGTCTCTGAATTTGCTTTGGAATGTTTGCAGGGCCACATGGGAAACCAGTTTTAACCTATTTGGACATACTCCAGGTAAAGAAAATATGAAAAAAATAAACAAGATAAATGGTTTCTGTTTGATGACATTTCAACATAATTTATTTCTTTTCCCTTTTTATCAGGGGCAGTTATCTGCCTGATCCTAAGTTTATGGTCCAACCTTAGTCAACTGAAGTGGCAAGTTGTAAAAATTTAAATCTAAAACATGCATTCAGATTATTTCTGTCTTATCCAAACCTCAATAGCATTTGGACATCAAGAAAAGTTTCTATTTCCTAGGATTAAAGCAAGTGTATATTGTATAATCCAGCTTTAATGACTTTCAAGAAGCAAATACAACTTTTCCCAGACAAGTTAGGAAAATGTTTACATGATTTAATAAGAGAATGAACTTTCAAAATCTGTTTCTATTAAATATTATCAATTTATTTTCCAGAGGGTACATCATTTGGTTCATGACTTGTAAAAAAAAAATCAGGGTACAATTTCAATTTCCTAAATGTGCAGTGAGTTTAGGATATTGACATGTCATTTTAGCTAAAAATGAAGGCACATCTGCAATCCTGTGTTCTTTTCAGTTTACCGTCTATCTATTTTGCTGACTGTGTAGCCAGTTTCCTGCAAAGAGTAACTGAGCACTTGACTAGTAACATAGTGAGGAATGTTTGATTGACACATTAACTAAACCAGGTGGTGAAGTCTTTTGAAACATACAAACTACATATAGTGTAACTAAGCCTGTAAAACCATAAGCGTTTTTGTTCAGGTTTTGCCACAAACACATTGTACAGCCAAGTGTCACAGTTTACATAAGCTTCCTAAATTCTCTTGTAATGGCTGCTAGAGGGAGATAGAGATGATTGGTTTTATTTGGGTCAATTAAGTCATTTTAATATTCATTTACCTTTATTGCATACAAGCTTTTGTGTACAGGGTGACCCTCCCCAAAAAAGGAAAGCCAAAAGTAACAATTTTTTTTCTCCTCAAATAACTATCAGATATTATGTTTTTTTTCATCAAATTAAAGTTCAGCATATTATCTTGTCACAGCTGAAAATTTCATTAAAATCTGATGATGCATAATGAAACATACCTCATTTTTTGTTTTGTCCAAGGGAAGCTTATAACGTTAATCTTGCAAGTGCAAGAAATTGTGTGATAATCCAAAAATTATCACACAACTGGTGGGGTTTTATACTTCTTTCAATTTTTTCTAGCTTTTGACTTGATGAAACTGATGCTTATTTAAAAAAAACAGTAGTGAATGAATTTTGCATTTTAGCATTTATTAAGCATGTTTGAGGCTTTTTCATTATAACAGAACCCTTTTTAGTTCAGTATCTTTATTTTGTTTTTGACGATTTTTGCCTTTATATCTCCCAAACACAAAAATAAACTTCTTGGGAAAAAGCTATTAAAGACCTCAAACATAGCACTTGAACGTTCATTGTACATTTGTCACCAGTCGACCTATTTCTCTTATGGTCAACAGGTCCCTCAACTACACATCTTTCAGTCTTTCTTGTATACACACTTTTCCATTAGACTTTGGCCTCGATAGAATTGGATTCTTATAATAGAGCTCATCCAACATTGTTAGTGCGCCCTCTAGTGATAGCTTTCTGTAAGTACATTCCATGTGGCGCCATGCAAATTTAACCTGTGTACTTATAGATAGCATTGCGAATGCCCTTCCTCATCTTGTCATACAAATTGCGTGTGTTATTCGGCGTTTTATTTTTAGCGACACTGACGCACTATTATGCATTGGCCACATGTGCACGCATAGGGAGTCTTGCGAACGCCCTTCTGCGTTTTGTCACCCAAATTTTGTGTATTGTTTAGCTTTTATCTTAGCGACGCTGATCCACTTTTATGCATTAGCTGGACAGTAGTCTTCTTGGCTCAAGAATGCGCATTTTTCAGAGAGAACACCTCCGAACTCTGAGGAGAACACATATCTCTCCTGACTTTTCCTGTTTTGCCTGCATCACACACTATTGGTATTGCCACGTATTCACACTCGTGAATACTGTTGTAAAACATTTTTGATTTTCAGTCATCGTGGGTCCAGTGGTGCTGGATTGTTGGCATCAGGAGGGGCACAGATTGTGGAAGGCTGCGTGTTTCATTATCATATGCCTCTACCTCCTTCCACTTTGGAGTCTTGATTGCCACTAAGTCTTGGAAATCTCTCAGTTTCAGATACTGCCACAATTGACTGTCATTTTTATTGATCTGTACAAACCTGTATCATAACTTGCAAGTAATCAGTCTTGTATAGACAGAAATTGTACATTTTGTTTGAATCTATTTTATAGTAAAATCCTTTTCTGTAATTCTGGTTGCTCACTGGGTCTTCCCTCTCTGTAGCGCTGTTTCCTATCTTATCTCCCATCTAATCCCACTTGGTTACACTTTTAAAACAACAGGCTGTACATACAGTGAGTCTTAAAAGAAGGAAACCAAGATAAATTTGTTTGTTTCTTGAATGTGACTGATTATTTTGGTAAATGGTAACCATCATCTGTTTCATTATGATGTCCTCTTTTGTTCGACACCAAGAAATCCAAAATTCCATCATGGATGACTGAGCATGAAGTGGTTTAATGGACCAAGTCAGAAATGGCTTTGTACCAAATACATGAAGCTGTTTTGCTGCTGAATTAATATTGTTCAGAGATGCCTTTTTGTCAGAATTACGCAATGTTTGATGGGAATCTCCAAAATGCAAGTTACCCATTTCAAAGCGATGAGAACAAGGGCATATTGGGGACAAGCATTGGAAGAAATGGTGGGCATGTTGAAGACACCGGGGCTAGGCTGCTTCAAGAATAAGCCCCTAACTGTGGTTGTCTTTGAATTAATGATTTTGGTAGTGTACTTAATGCTTCATGCTGTGCAAACGTGTGATGCATCTGGTGCAAAGCCATTTCTGACACGATCCATTAAACAACTTTATGCTGTGTCATGCTGTTATGTGTGATGGAAATGAGGATTTCTTGATATTATGAGAAAAAGGACATCATACATACTGAAACAGATTAATTCACCAAAATACTGGTAATTAGTCACTTTCAAGAAACAGAGTTAATTAATCTCAGTTTCCTTTTTTAAGACACCCTGTACAAATTCAAAGCCTAACCACATACATGTACTTGTAATCATTGCAATGAAATGTTATGCACATTCATTTATTGGAACGATGCAAAATGAAACTGAAAAACTAGTTACTACAAAAATGAAAGCAGAATATACATGTATAGTTAGTCTCAAATCAGCGCCAAACTAAATGATTGACAAATTCAAATGCACACTTTCCAAAATCTATACATACACATATTTCATGGTAGCATTACTGAATGTGAAATACACATCCACCAAATTTAATCAGCATAAAAAGTGCTAAACTTTTCTGACTGACTACAGTGTCGTCATCAGAACAACTAATATTTGGTGGTTAAATAAGGAGTGTGACTGAGCAGCGGCTGCCTCAACTACCAACTTACAGTAGCCTTGGGCCAAGACGGCAGAACTCGATAACGGACTCGATCGCACCGATTTCTATTGTGCCCTCTCGTGATTTCATTTCACCAATTGACAGCTCCTTCTACTGTCTTGGAAAATCTCTTACAAACCGAGGTGTGGCCTTTGAATGCAAAATAGTAGTTTAATATGAATATTCCTAAGATGCAAAATAGGATGCAAAACAGGCCGTGGGAGCATTGTAGCGGGTTTGTATCAATAGCGCCAGCTTGTTGTTTCTTCAGTTCTGTTATATAAAGTCTTTCAAAGGCGTATTTCTTCGTTTCTTGTTCCAATGCATCGACTGTGGCAATTATCAACGGTGACTGTATTAGTACTTTAGTAGTATGTTTTGCGTCACATAGTAATGTACATTACATCGCGTTGTATGGTCGACGATGTACAGTGTAGGGTACTGTTACAGAGGTCATGCGTTGCAGGTCATTGATCCATATTTATCACATACAGATTCAACCGAAATTTCCTAGGCGCTGATTAGTTCCTCTGGAAATCCGGAGGAAAACTAAAGAAAAAGTTCAACAGTTTGTAGGAGATTCCCAAGAGGGTAGAACGAGCCGTTGATAGGTGAAATGAAGTCACGAGAGGGTGCAAAAGAAATCAGTGTGCTCGGCATATGCTCGATTGAGTCTGCTATCAAGTTCTGCTGTCTTGGCCCAAGACTACTACATGTACCAACTCAACCAACCTTTCCGAAGGAACTTGCCCAGGTTCTCCTCGCCTTTGCCAGCAAAAGCTGCCATCACTCCCTGGTCATCTGCCTTCTTGTAGGATTTCTTCATGTGCTCCATGCTGCTATTTTGTACAACACGATCTACAGCTTCCTCTGATAACGCACAACCAATGTGATTGGCTATAGCTATCACTGCTGATTTTGGATCCTGCGGAGTGAGAATGTAGCAGCACTAATGTCTGTCCTTTGTAACTTAACTTGTTACAGTATGTGTATTTGAAAGAAATTAAAGTCAGGAATTTCATGATCTATGGCCCAGTGTCTTGACTAGAACACAGATACTGACTACTTCTCAAGTCAGACTTTGGTCACATTTTGGTGAATTCAGGTCCTCGTGAACAGAGGACTCACACTTACAACTACAGTATCTACATCACAGTAATGAAAAATCAAATGATCTTTATATTCCAACGAATTACACTTTAAGAAATTTGTTTATTTGGATTTGGCCATACACAGACTGTTATGAGCCACACTCACAGTTCTTTTACAGGTTTAAGAGCTAGCTTCTAAATATGCAACATTTGGGGGGGAAAAGTAGGTTTTGAAGGAAATAAAGCCAGTTTATCTAAGATCAAGGCCGAAACAAGACCAAACCATGATCACTAATGTTGAGAGGTATATATACTGGATTTTTCCCAGGGGTCACAGAGCATTTTCGAAATGAGTGGATTCAACTTAGACTTTGGTTTTGCTGGTTCCAGCAATGTTGAAGCAGCGTTTGAAACCACATGTTCAAGTCTAAGTCAAATCCACTCATTTCAAAAATGCTCAGTCTAAAGATCCATCACATTAACACAATGAACATTTGATTTAAAAAACTCAAAGGAAAAATATTTCTGTGAGAAACACTATGTATTTCTTCAAATATAAATAGCAGAAATGGCAAGTGTCATAATGAAGTATATATATACAACTTCTGGATGTACTCATTCTCTGTGGTAACAAATGGAAAATTGCTTTCATCAGGAGAGTCTAGGTAAATATCAGACTGGAAACAGAAGAAAAAAGACCTCTACAAACCCTCTTCATGTCCTCGTACTTCAAGAAGAGGAAGTTGCTGTCGTGGCGGTGTTTCCAGTAATCCAAGCTGAAGTCAAAAAAACTGCCATTCAGCACTGTGGAAAGAATCGACACATTAGATGTTTTAGAAAATATGTCTCTAAGGCTAACATTATCCTCATAGTGTTATTATAAATTGAACTGTTTGAACATGCATTGGAACAACACAAAATCAACTAACTCAATTCATGTAGGGTTCAGGGATGCTGGAAAAATAAATACACCAAAAATAAAACAATGCAGAAACAATCTATGAGGAGGAAAGTACCTTGACTTGAATAATACATCATGGAAAAAACTGACCGCTTAAGTACCAGTAATTGTTTTATTAAACACATTTCATTAACCCTATTCAAACTAGGCTTTTCAGGTGTAGGCTTTCAAAATAGGGTCCATTTGATCCCCCCAAGATCTCAGCGAATGTCCGATTGAAATGAAATTTTTACAGAGATAGAATAACTTATTAACAACATAGCTTTATAAATAATTCAGTGATATCATGTTCATTACTATAATTATGTACATATTATTTAGCAAAGTATACATATCTTTAATCAATTTTGGAAAAGGGTATAAAGAAAACAGTATCCAACTGATTTAAATAAAAACCAGACATGGCTCATTATGTAAATAAGATATATACAGTGTTTCCTTGGATATTTTATTTTAAATTTGCATATTTATGTGAAAACTTTTCATATACTAAAATCATACATTGTGTAAGCATTGTTGTGTATTTTATTGTTTAACTGTTGTCACATACTGTTTACTCTGGCATCAGTATTAAATATGATATTCACAATGAGATGGAAAACACACAAATTGATAGAAAAAGAAGGTATTTCAACAAGTTAGCATGACATACCCTTTCATACATATACATGTACGTGTACAAGCGTATGAAAAAATTCAGTTTTGGGACTACCCTTGACCCTTAATTGTCATGAAATATAATTATCTTTGCCTGATTTTATTCAAATTTGGAATAAAAAGTTGTACAAGACTTTAAAGAAAAAAGTCATAAAAGGTCAATTTGATATTTGCAGTTGTTGGGGAGCAGCAGCCAAATTTTCATGGGGGAAGGGGTCAAACTGACACTTCTCCCAGTCTGTATATGGTTAAGTGATCATCAAATGAATTAAATGACCTTGGAGGATGCCGATTATGTCTCAAAATACATGTATATCTCTGTCTCTGTCTGTCTCAAAAGACAAAGGACTGCGTCTGAATTGTTAGTTCACTGCTGTGACTGTGGAGTCCAATTCTGGAATGGCAGTCTATATCGCAGTTACTGGAAGTGTAGGCTGTTGGTAGCAGGGGTGCTGGAGCTACTTTTGCTCTCTGTTGCTCCTTTCTGTCGTGCCACTGCTGTTCCCTCCTGGCCTCTGCTCCCTTCACCCCTGTCTGCACCACATGGTGCCAGTTGCTGCAGTCATCTGCAGCTTCTTTTAGGGTTGATCTCGGTGGACTTTTTGTCTCTTTTGCATTTGTCCTTGTAGCACAGCCTTGGATGACCAACTGGTCTGGAGTCTGATGCGAGCTTGCCGTAGAGGACATCCTTTGGCAGACATTCATCCTCAATGTGCCGAACGTGGCAGAGCCAACACAGGTGTCTCTCACACAGTAATGCGAACATGATTGGGATGTTTGCTCGCTGAAGGACATCCTTGTTGGGTACTCTGTCCTGCCGGGATATGACTAAGATGAGTCACAGGCAATGCAGGTGGAAACTGTTGAGGCAGCGTTCCTGTCGGGCATAAGCTGTCCAGGTTTTGCTGCCATAGAGCAGGGTGCTCAGCACGCAGGCATTATACACCGTGATCTTGGTGTCTGTTGTCAGCTGGTTGTTCTCCCATTCTTGTGGACAGTATGGACATGGCTGATGCTGCTTTGCTGATGCACTTGTTGATCTCAGCCTTATGGGACAGGTTGCTGGAGTAAAGTCCTCAACCACGTCTAGGATGTAGTCCTCGATGGAGATGCTTGGCACTTGGCTGACATCCTGACCCAACACTTTCGTATTCTTCAGGCTGGTGGTTAAGCCAACTTCTCTGCAGGCATGAGTCAGGCAGCTGATGAGCCTTTGCAGTCCTTCTTGTGTGTGGGAAGGCAGGACAGCATCATTGGCAAAAAGCATCTCTTAAAACAGAAGCTAGCACACTTTTGTCTTGTCTTGCAGGCAGAACAGGTTGAAAAGCGTGCAGTCAGATCATGTGTGGAGGAACACTCCATCTTCTGATGCACTGAAAGTGTAAGACAGCGGCAGGGAGAAAAGGAAGCTGAAGAGGGTGGGGTGAGAACACAGCCCTGCTTCACTCCCTTTGGATGGGGAAGGGGGAAGATAATGACCCGTCAAACTGTACTGTGCCCTTCATTCCTCATTGAATGATGACACCATCTTCAGCAGCTTCTGTCATGTCTGTGGGCATGCACCTTATCTTCTCAAGGAGCTTGAAGAAGCCCTTCCTGCTCACAAGGTCAAACGCCTTGGTCAGGTCTACAAGGACGATGTAAAAGGGCTAGCTGCTCCTGCTTCTGGCACTTCTCCTACAGCTATCTCAAGGTGAAAATCATGCACTACGACATGGGTAGACCCGCTCAGCAAATTGTTGTAGTCTCTTCAGAGCTACCTGGGTGAACGCTTTCCCCACGATGCTCGACAGTGAAATCCCTTTGTAGTTGCTGCAGTCGCTGCGATCCCCTTTGTTCTTGTAGAGGGTGATGAGGGGCCTTGCCATGTACGAGGGAGTCGATGGCCTTACTCAGCTCTGCTTTGTCAACAAGTGTAAAGAGGGTGCAAGATGATGAGAAAATTTGGTCTAGTGTTAAATTTACTAAAAAAAAGTAAAAGTAGGCCTTCAACTTTATTTCTACATAAAAAATGGAATGCACTCAGCAGGTAATGTAAACAAAAGATATGTGGTTGGGGATCACTAAAAAGGGAAGCTTGTCAAGTAGTGATCCCCATAGTCAATAATAAACATTAATTTAATAACAAACACATAGTAGTAGTAGTAAAAGTATAGGAATAACGTAATTAAAAACCTACCCTGTGGCTGCAACCCTGTTAAGAGAAATACTTTGCAAATAATTGTTCAACATCATATTTTTATATTTATACTTGAAGACTGAAAGACTAGAGATATTTTTGAGAGATGAATCAACCCAGTTTGGAACCTTCGTGCTTAACAGATACTATAGAGATTGTAGTACAAGCATGATCTGTGAAATTCATGACGCTGTCTTGTAAAGTAATGGTGGATGTCATAATTTTTTTGAGAACATCAAACAAATAGATTTGGGTAAACTCTGAGTTTTAAGTTGGTGCATGAAGGCGCCCAGCTGAAGAGAGTAAATATCGTTAATTTTTAGAATACTACAATTATAAATGAGTAGATTATGTATTAAATGAGTATGTTCATAATAGTCAACATTATTAATAATAGGCAACATTTTTTTCTGCAACTTAAGGATTGATAAGACCAGTACCACTATTGCCCCTTGCAATTATACTATATGTAATGTACTGTAAGGTAAAATGAGGGTATTATATACAAATTATTAAGATTTCCTTAGGAAAAGTACATTTACATGTAGGCTTAGATATAATACCTATGTTTCTGGAGATGACAGTGGAGATGTGATTAATGTGTTTCTTCCAAGAAAGATCATCAATATAGAGACCCAAAAATTTTAGACAAACAGTTTTTATAATGTTAATAGTACGAATATATTGCAAATGGCTGAGTGTACTTCTTTGATGTTAAGAGACAACTTATTTGCTATGATCCAAGCAGATACTTTTTTCATCTCATAATTAACAGTATCAACAAGTACATTTATATCATTGTGGCTGTAACATAAGTTGCTATCATCAACGAAAAAAATATAAAAAAGTACATCTGAAGATTTATTTAAGTCATTGATATATACCGAAAATAAAAGGGGACCCAATATTGAACCCTGTGGGACTCCACAAGATATTTTACAATAAGTAGAGTGGGTTCCACTGATAGAAACAAATTACTGATGATTAGAGAGATAACTCCAGAACCAATCTTGGGCAACTCCTCTAATTCCTTAATATTCCAATTTTGATAAAAGAATGTGATGATCCACTGTATAAAAGGCCTTGGAAAGGTCCAGGAAGGTACCAATTGTATCAAAGGCCGCACCTAAGCCGCTTGTTATTTTGTTAGTTAGTTAATAATGGCATGTGTAGTGGAATGATGAGCCCAAAATCTATATTGATTATCTGATATTATAGAGTATTTGTCAAAGAATTCGATGGTACATTTATAAATCACACGTTCAATTATCTTAGAAAATGAGGTAAGAACTGAAATCGGTCGATAATTACTAACAATGGTGGGGGTTTCCACTTTTAAAAATTGAGGTGATTCTGGCAATTTTCATTCTTTCTGACACATAGCCTGTTAACATGGAAAAGTTAACAGAAGGATCCAAATACGACACTTTTAGCGTCAATCTGCGCACTTCCACGTTTGAAAACGAGGCTGTATGTGTCAGCTTCAATTCTTAATATGATCAGACGATTGAAAGTAAGGAGTCAAGACACAAAATACACAAAGGTATGTTAAATTCAGACTTTTCAGGCGGCACATTTTTGTGGAAGAGTCTTTCAGGATGACTCGACATGTAAAAATCAAAAGAAAATAAACACCAATTTACCACAGACTAACGTACCTGTGATGGTCGTGTATCTGCATGTGGCTTAAACGGAAGTGGGCTCACACTTACGAACCAGATACTGCATGTACTGTGTCGACTTCGCGGGCATGCGATGAAGTTCAACATAGAGAGCCTCGGTTTCGATACAGATATGCGCAGACGGCGCTAACGTGAAATCTCTCTATAATGAAAGTCAGAGGACAGGAGTCCGCCTTTTTGATCATTTAATAAAAGATTTACTAATTAGATCAAAGCCAAAGCTAGTTTTATTAGGCAAATTACCTACAATATCAATTATTTCTTCTTCTGTAACTGAAGATAAGAAAATAGAAGTAGGATTTGGGTTTGATTAATACTCGGCAAAGTTGAGACAACTGGAGTCAATCACACTAGAGAGGTTTTTTCCCAGTATTTATGAAATAGTGATTAAAATGGTCAGTAATAAATTGAGGATTATTGACATTCACACCTTCAGTATCAATTGAATTTATTTTTGATTGCTACTTATTATGAATTACACTATTGATTAGTTTCCACTTGTTTTTAACATCACCTTTTACTTTTTCAAATTGTTTGGAGTAACAATTACGTTTAGAATTCCGAAGAACATTAGTAAGTATATTCCTGTAGTGTACATACCTAGAATGATTAAAGTTTGTAGGTCTGCTAGTGTAATTGAGTTAATTTAGATGATTTAGGTTTGTGCAATTTTGAACCATTAAAAATATTCATAAAATTGTTAAAAGCAGAATTAGCTTCACTAGCATTTAAAACTGGACTCCAATCACAGGAGGAAAGTTAGTGTTTAAAAGGTTAACAAGATTATCACTAGAGTAATCATAAATTGGAATATGCTGGGGATTAAAGTGATCTAGTTTGAAGGAACAAAATGTAAAAATAGGAAAGTGATCGGATAAATCAGTAATGATAATTCCTGATTTTGTTAGAGGTAAAATATTGAGAAAATGTTATCAATGAGGGTGGCCAGTTATCAATGAGGCTGGCAGATGTGTTTGTGACCCTAGTGGGTGTATGAATTAATGGTATGCAAGAAGAGAAGTCAATTATATTCAGACATTCTTGCAGCCGTCTACTACTGTCAGAAGTTAGCCAGTTTGAATTAAAATCACCAGTAATGAAACAATGTTACTTTGCATCAGTAACATGGTTAAATAATATCTGGGAACATGCTGTAAAATTTTCCAAATTGGCATCTGGGGGTTTGTAGACGACACCAATAATTATGTTCTTGGTATTGCGTGAAGTGGTAATTTCAGCAAATATACATTGAAAAGAATCATTCCCTACGTCATTCAAGTCAGGTCATGGAATATATTGTAAATCTGTGGATAAGTACATTGCAACCCCACCTTAACACCTCTGTTGTTAAAAATATGCAAATAGCCAGGTATATTAAATTAATTGATATTTTTATCATTTTACCAAGTTTCAGTTAATCCAATCACAGAAAAAGTGTGATTTAAGGGGTGGAGGAAAGTCTTAAGTTCATCAATGTGTTTGGTTAATCTTCTAATATTTAAATTAAATTACATTTAAAAATAACTAAAAAAATATTCAAGTGAATAGTAGCACAAGTTTCTTAGAGTAGTCTTCATCAATGGGTAATACAAGAGAGTCAAGATCAATCAGGGTCTGAAAGCTCATGAAATGATTTGTGTTTGAATTCAGGTCAGCAATCACTGAATCAAACTCATGAGGATCAAGCCAGTTGAATGGGAAGGCAGTGCCGAGGCACGGAGGACAGAATCAATTTCCGTCCTCACGAGTTTTTAGATTAAAATGATCAATAAGGTCAAGACCAGTACATTTCAGATGAGTCCAAAGTGAAAAACAATCACAAAAAATACTATTTTGGTTTTTTTTTCACGGGGTTACAGCAAACACGGCAGGGAAATTGAACAGATCAATCACAGTCAGGAAAAAACAGTAAGAAAACTGTGTAGGAGACAAAAACAGGGAAAAAACAGGTTCTTACAGACCTGTGTTTTTTCCTGAAACGAATTGTGCCACTGTCACAGTTCAGCATTGGACGGCCAGGATGACATACATACAATTGAGGACATCAAAACACAGTATTCTGTTTGTATGAATTCTTATTTTCAACTTGCTTCCCCAAAGTATTTGCAAATATTCCAAACTTAAAATATAAACTAAAAGTAGGGGTTTAAACAACGTCTCAGTAAACATTCAATATCTGCTGACCCCAAATACCTAAAATTTGACAGGACATATTCACATTTGTACTGAATGCTGGACAGTTAATGCCAGATGTTAGTCTCAGGCAATCAAAATAACCCAAAGATTTGAGTGTTTAAAATTATATCGCCTTTGATCTTATCTACAATTTGAATAAATCAGCAAGGACTTCAACACGAAATGTCTATAGTTTTCACAATGCCTTGCGTATTAAATACTAGTTTAAGTTACAGTTAGTGTACTAGACCACTGTTTCTAAAATTTAAACTGAACCTCAATCATCAAAAATGATAGGAAGCTCCGACCGGTCATAGGCAAATGAGGTCTTGAGTAACCAGGTAGCCTGCGGTCAGTCTCTACAGTAGTTCTGCATGAATCACTCCATCCAGACTTTCAAACTCAGGTAGTAACAGGGTATCTTGTTAGTCTCAAATAGATGGCCATCTAAACATTAAGATATATAAATGACTGAAAACCTACTAATATTGTTTCACTGTTACAAGTTCTTGGTTTCACATTCTCAAGGACAAATGTTAGCTGATGTCTGCCCCATAGGAATTTGCAAACATCAATAAACTTCCTCTATCATTCAAGTTAAATGGATCATCAAAATCAGAACTTTGACCTGTTTGTAATCCTTAAACACATTACCATGAATCAGACACTTAGCACAGCATAATTACTTGTTAACTCGAGCACACACAGCAATATATTTCATAATTGACTTAAACAAGCATTTTTGACCTTTTTAAAAAAATACATCAATATCAATGAATAACTTACAGTTAATCTTCTCTTGCTTCACTTAGAATCTTCCAGCAGGGCTGGTGGTTCCTTCTTGCTTGATCTTTTGCTTGGTGCAATGTTGCGGTCTGCTTGTTGAGCAATGACTCTAAGCTCCAGGCACCCACTGAAGCACGCAGACCGAGGTGGGTTGGCATCTTATTAACCAGGGATGCTGCCCGGCTTGAGGTGGGCGGTAGCTGACCACTGGGACAAGATGAACGCTCCCACCTACAGAGGCAACCCATAGCGTCGTACCCTTTGCCAATCCGATTGGACTTATCACTCATAACTGCTGTAGTTATGTGTTGTTTCTGCTACCGGTACTTGCAGCAGCACTGAAGTGACTTCTCCGGGCGCAAGGATGGGCAAGGTGTATGAAGACTTAGGGCTGCCCAGACTCCAGAATCTCCCTCTCCGCCTCAATGGTGTGATCCAGAGGAATGCAGAGCAGTACCATCTGGCACCAGGTTGGCTACAGGAGCTGCCAGAAGGAAGTAGATGTTGACATCCACCCCCCTATGGGGCTTCACTCTGAATTTTTCCTCAAGGTTCACTCCCGAAGCCTTTCCCTTGGCCAGGTATCCCGCAAGGCAGCAGAGGTTTGAGATCAGGGTTTTCCTTCCCCTAGGCAAGCATGCCTTCCAAAGCTGACGAACCCCACCTACCTGAAGCAATTGGTTTAGAGGCGCCAGATACCCATCTTCGCCCCTTCTCCTGGCTAAGTCACACAAGCAGGCCAGGAAATGGACTTGGTTGTCAGAGGCTGTTTGAGACGCAAGCATGCCATCTGAGAGTATTTTATAGATACTGTGAGTTTATCTCCACTACCACCACAGGCAATGACAACCATGGAACACATGGAATATCTGAATCATGTTCAGTGTGAAAGATGTGCTGTATTAATTTGTGTTTTGAATAGAGAAAAAGCTTTGCGTTCACATGCAGGATTAGTTTGAATGTATGAAATTGAAAAACCAAACAAAACAGAAAAATGAGCTGAGCATTTTTTGTGACATTACAGTACATGTATAGAGAATATACAATTAAGGTCACTAAAGACCAAGTGGAAATGGGCTGGGATTCCCAGAGGTGCATGTTGAAGTTAGAATAGACCAGAGACACACAAGCTGCAGTAAATACGGTATAACATTCAATATCCAATGCTTCAAAAACAAAGACATTTGAAAGAAACTGGCATATGTTTACTTACAACTAAAAGCAATTTATTCTTACTTTTTTTTGATAGGAACATTTCGAACATCTCATTCCAATTGGCCATTCCAGCTTGTTTCGACATGAAGCCAAACATTGATGTCAGGCAATCTTTGGGGTTTCTTGTTACATAGACCACCTACAGGTACACATACACCGAGAATATACTGCATGGGCATAGTCACAACAAATGAAAACCAACAGAATGCAACGGTGTAACAGTCACACGACAGCATACAGAAAAATACTATCGATGTACAGCATTACAGTTTAGTTTGGAAAAGTGCTTTCAACAGATTTTTTACAATCAAACAGATGTATTTTCATATGCAGTTAGATCAAATTAATCAGTTATTTCTAAAATCAAGCTGATTTTGTGGGAGAGGTGTTATAAAATAAATACCCACTGCTTTATCTTGTGGAGTAACAGTCTTTGTTAATGATCTATCCATTTTCCCTCAGCTTTGCATTCAGAAAAATACCGGTAGAATTCTCTACAGATTACCTCAGGAGGCTAGTTTTACAACAGCACTTGAAGCAGTTAATACTAAATTTGTATAATGTGCAGTGTTGTAGTCGAGAACTTTCCAAGAACCAACGTTCTCCGCAAAATACTGAACGGGGTAAGAGGGAATAAAGCCAGAGTGCACAGGCATTTGATGGTAAATGGGCAAAGGTAAGATTACAAAATAAATGTTAGACTTCAGACACTCCCAGTTGTGTAAAATTTAAGTTTTAAGGAGAAAAGTACTCGGCCAAGTACTTTCTGAGTACTATTGTCCTAAAAAGTTAATTTTAATCAAACAGTGAAGGTCTGAAGTCATTATGTTGCTCTGTAATCTTACCTTTATGCATGTACCATCAAATACCGATGTACTTTAGCTTTGTTCCCTCCCAATTCATTAAATATTTGGTAGAGAACTTGGTTCTCAAAAAGTACTCGACTACATCACTGATAATGTGTGTCCCACATACATGTATGCAGCCACACCAGGCCAGCTGGTATTTGATTCATGGAAAGTGAAAAGAGAAGTGTTTATACATCGACACAGTCAAATACATGTATGTGTCAGTATGATGTGTTATTACATGTAGGATGAAACTCAATTCATGCAACTTCCTTTCACTCAATATTTGAGCACAAAAATGATCAACATCTGGCTTTGTGGTCATGGTACAGAAGTTAATGGGCTACTTACACCACAGGGCTGAGAAAAATGAAGTACCGGTGCTACTGAGTTCAACAGGTTGACAACTTCATACGTGCAGTATCAAATTGACGTTTGTCATGTCAGTATTTTGTGAATTTATCCAAAAATCTTGAAAAGCAAGCACTAACATGCCTCCCAACGTGCCCTGCATACCTCTCCACATCCCTCTCAATTTCTTACCCAAACTTGCATGGACATACAGGTACATGTACAAAAGGAGAGTAGAGGCCAGTGGGATGCACATGTAGATTTCCCAGCCCAATGTCCATGTACCTCTACATGACTGCTCACCTTGCCCTTGCCCTGAAGAACTGCTGGAGGTATTACGTTTGCTGGCAGATGAGTTGGCAGAACACGCCGGGATGTTATGGTTTGCACATACTTGTAGGCCGGAACTTGATTGGTGGGAGTTGGAACAAACATCTCTAATCCACCAAATTTCATCTTCTCGTGTCGATCAATCTTATCGGGATAGCCTTCAGTCAGTATCAGGTAAACTATCTCCATTGTCCAGTGGGTGCCTGGTTAAGAAATTACAGCTGCAAATTCAAAACTGCCTCATATCTAAAGAGGCTGTCGGTTCACACAATTACATGTATGTGGTAGAAGAGTCAGAAGACAGAATACAAAGTCTCTGTTAGATTTTAATCAGACTCAAACACTAGAGTACATGTAAGTGTTGAACAGCCCCATGTTAACACTCACTTGTGTAGTTGTGAAGATTCCAACTTACAGTAGTTGAAGGGGCATTTTTCGCCTCCTTTTTTCTGATATCGTTTCAGTCCATTTAGCCGAGAGAAAGCAGTTGTTGATAGTTTCCATGACAGTGTACATGTATATACATGTATCTTTCCCATAAACATGAACACATTAGCTACACTTCATCATAGTCATGCACTTGGTAAAAAGCACACCTTATGCAGCCACAATAACTCTATGCAAAGCGATTTAAGCTGAAACAATGCCCAGGAACAATGGATCACACAAGGGTTTGGATGGTAGTCATTGTGCTCATAAGCTCAATTGGCCTTGGAAAGTCTCTTCACTTTAGCTGACTGATACTTGAAGAGCACCTCTGAGGAAAACATGTTTTCTCTGATTTTATCTGTTCAAATAAATATGGACATGATGGAAGCATCCAAATCGAACGCAGTCTAAAGTCTATAAATCCTAGCTTTATGATAATGGGGGTCAAGGAATAGATTGAAAATCTATTAACCATAACCAGGCTGGACATGTACATTAGAACTGTGAAGATAAGGTTTAAAACTATAGCTTGTAAACATACCGCATTTGGGATACGTGAGGATGAAAATATCATCATCTCGTACTTTAAATGTTTCCATGGCTTCCAAGTTCTCTCGGGGGACCATCAACTTGGGATATATCACTCCTTTGTACTCATGAGTCGCAGCCATCATTTCCTTCATTTTTTCAGGGGTCATACCTCCAGAGAATACACCACCGGCAGGACCCATGCCTGGGGGCATTTGTTTAGCACCATCAGCAGCCATGGATGCTTGCAAAGGAAGTTGAGGTATTCAACCTGAACTGAAATTAAGGCATGAAAATTGAATTATGAATAACAGACCATTAACAGTGAACCAATTAACCACTGGTCACTGAAATCACACCACAAGTGAGGTAATGAGTGAATTTGAAAAATCCAATGTAAGAAAGCATTAAAAAGGCTATGCTTAAAGGTACATATAGGCACATATGTGATGTGATCTGGGAAAACCCTTCAAATGGTGAAATTTGTCACTTTGGTGTTACACAGTATACATACTACATGTCTATGCACATCGATTTAAGGATATACTGTGCTATTTTCGGAACTGTTTAACTTATCATTCTAAGGTAGGTTGTCTATAACTTGTACTTTGTCTCAAATGAATAGCACCCTAGGTAATGGCTGATCCAGGAGGCCAATGGGGTCCCTTCCCTCCTCCCTCCAAAAAGAACCATTTTTTTTCTTTTTCTCTCTTTGACGAGAAAAAGGATTAAGTTTATCTTCCCCAAGAGCATGTCTGAAGCCTCCAAATTTATGTGACAACTTAGAGAACTTTCAATAATTTTTGTTCCCCCTCCCCCAAAAAACCTATCTAGCCCCTGAAAATTTGATTCTAGATCTTCCACTGTACTGCTACTTGCTAAATATTAAAACCCTGATGTGCATCAATCTGTGTGTCAGGTAAGTAAAGTCACTGTCAGAGCTTTACAAAACACATGTAGGTCTAATTTGAGAAAACAAATCATATGTTAGATTATTATGCTATACTAATGCAGTGCTGTGCTGTCTATGATTTGGAGAATTGGTGTGCTTCAGCATCACTAGGCAACTCAGGGTTGTATACACACAAAGAGTTGGGTCTTTCCACAAAAGAGGTACAAAAGTGTACGGAGCCCCTAAAGGGACATACCAATAGTTTTTTTATCCCGTGCATGACATACACTACCCAAAAAAGTTAAGGACCATTTTTTTTTCCTAACTTGTAATCTTTTCCATGCAATGAGAGGGGTCTAGTTCTCTCATTTTTGGTTTGTCTAGATGGTGGTCTCATTGCAATAAACAATTTATAAATTTTTTCAAAACATTATGCAACAACTGAAACCAACCACATGTGAAATTGATTACAGCGTGTTTGAGGTCATTTAGGACAGTTGTATTGGGGTATTTCTAGCAGTAAAATACCTCATATAAAAAAAGGATACACAGAATAAAAAGTCCTTAACTTTTTCGAGTAGTTTATTGTAGCGCTGGCGGGTTCGGTAAGTGGGGGCGCCAGCTTGGACCCACATGGAGCTAGCTGGCTGCCCCCGCTGGTATGCGAACGGCCCGCGGTTTTCCCGCCTCTGGAATGTCACAAAGGTTCAACAGCACATTTTTAACAGGAAGAGTATTTAACTGAATGAATTTGAAGTTTTTCATCAAAGAGGTTCGGCTACACTACACCAGGAATGACAAAGGAAATGTCAGAGTGTGCCACGAAAAGTCAATAATTGTAATTTGGGTCTAGAACCTAGACTACAACTAGTAGTTTGCGTGACAGCAATACCACACAGTCACACTGAATCCATGGCACAAATTCTGTTTTCTTCCCAAATCATGGCCCAGCCATGGATGCAGGAAAGCATACTATGTGCAAAGATTGGCAGTGAACCCCACCCAAAAAAGGCTTAGGACCAATAAATAAAGAAAACCCAGAGAAAATGTGATCTATGGTGGCTCACTTCCAAACAAAACAAAAATCGAACTGAATCTATTTAAGAATATATTATACTCGAACAAAAAGAGTTAAGCACATAGAGATGAGTAATTGAATTTTTGTCACAGCTGTTATTATTCCATCAAAACTTTGTGCTGGATACCAAGTAAATGGCCAAACCAAACACAAGAACAATTAATTGGGGCACACTAGACCCCCAGCATGGTTCTCAGACCAAACCACTGCTTGGTACCCAGACCAAGCAACCATAGTGCTAGGTGCAAGCCACTGCAGTACAGCTGGGTTCCCAGTCCCAGAATCACCGTAAATTTCTTTCATGGCCAACGTGCCCAACTTACACAAACAGCTGTGAAGATGTGACAGTGTTGGCGTGTAGCTGTTTGTTCACTACCAACAGACAAAGATTCTGGGAATTCTTATTGGTGAAAAGTTTTTCAAATTTGCATAATACAGACATATTAGCTTCCTCACCTTTAGTTATACCGATATGGTTGTGTGTTGTTCACTTTGCAGCGGGTCAGGTGTACACCACGTACATGTATGTTTCAGAGGGAAATTATTAACTGCACATGTCCCGTTTATAGGGTCATTTGCATGCGTAATGAGGGCCATGGGAATTCGTGCCAAGCAAACAGCTTCTTCATCTCATTAAATTTACGTCTTATTTTCATTTTTTGGAAATAAAATTTCCTGCCAAAAATATTTTCATGGTAAGATAAGGCCTTTTCCTGACGTGTTTTGTGAAAATTAAATTGAAAAATAGTACCAGAGGTCAAAACTTAGTCTGGTGATTTTTGTGAAAACCTCTTTTCGTAAGCGGTAGTTTGATTTAGTTTGTTTACGTTTTGATGCGATTTTTGAAGGATCAAAACAGATTGCGAGCGGAATTAAGTAATCGGGAACAAAAGACGAGCTCAAAAGTACAGTAAGTTTACATGCAGTTCATTATTGAAACCGAAGTCTATCTGTCATTATAAAATTGCCAGGAAAATGCTGAGATTCATGGTATACTGTAATCCCCAGTTTTACATGTACATGTACTGTACACACATGAACCACACCAGCTCCGTCAAGAATTTCCATGCACCTGAGCATGTACATGTATATGTACGCCATGGTACATGTATGTGTGAACAAGCCGCAGGGTAACTGTTCATAGTACGTGGCCTGGCTGAAACGGTTTTGTGCATGTACAACATATTCAGATCGCGCTGTACAAAAGTAAGATACATGTATATAACTCATGATGGTCGAACAAAAAAATCTAGCTACAGAGAACTGATTAAATTGTGTAGTTGAGATTCTAGCCTGTCGTATGCAGTGTCTCAGTGTTCTGGGAAAACTTCTAAAATTGAGAAATTTAGTGAAAAAAAGACCAAGTGATTAATTGAAAATGGAAATAATTTATCATCTTAGCAACCACTTTGAGGCTAAATTTCATATGTAGCATTTCTTTTCGTGACTGTGTGATGTTTTATTCGGTTTAAGCCTTCTAGAGCATGTACAAAGAGTTTCCATGTGATCGTTTGTTAACTTTGTGCAAACAAAGTCTTCAAAACAAGAAGGCTCAACAGAGGACTGGCAAGTTGCTAAGGACATTCTTGTATGGTTCACAAGGGTCCGGTCAAGTAACCGCCGTGTACGGTTGAAGTCGTTAATTTCCACAAATTGAACAAGGATGAAACATACGTGACACGTGTACATTGTTGCTGCGTATAAGATATTTTATCCCGTAGCAGTAATAAAAGTAATTATATAGGCCCTAGTATAGTATTGGCAGAATCTGAATCTCGGTGAAAAAAGAAAGAAAGAAGCATGAACATAATTCCATGCAAGATTTATCAATACCTACATGTATAATAATTTTGCCTGTGACTCAACCAATGGAAGACACAAAAAATAATCAAGTTATGTAAGCATGAACAATTTTGGTCAAAGAACAGATAAAAAGTCAATCAAATCTATTTGAGCTACCGGTACCGTATCATGCAGAAATCAAAACAAAATGAGTGAAGACCAACGTTTGACAAAACCTAACCGACCTGATTAATTAAAACTGTCAAAACTCGAAACAACTTCACATGAAACTGTCTTGAGGAAGATGAGATGGTATGGCCTGTACGAGTTAGTGGGCAAAATTTGTTGCCTGAATAATTTGCAAACAATACCGAGAGAGTGAAGCGATAGGCGTACTTGTCTTTTTTGATTTTTTATTGGATCCGATCCAATACAAAGTTTGAAAAAGAAGTACATGTACATGTACTACCGCTCCAGCTCAGTCGAGCTAATGGGTCAAAGGGCAAAGCTTACCTGACAAAACGAAAATCAAGAAAACAGTGATCTTGTGATACTAGCCTGGCTCCTGAAGAGAGTGACTAAGAGTACTGTACATGTGAAGTCACCCACTACACCAGCATTTGTTATGTATATGCATGTGGTTTTGGGCCCTTTTCCAATACTCGACTTGGGCTCCGCCTCAGGCTTCGTTCCCAAAACCAATCCCCGATTGTAGGCCTGAAGCGTTTAAATTAAATTGAATTACTGTAATTTCTGGCTTTCTTGCATATTATTTGATGCTTTGTGGTACTATTAGACTAATTACTGCGCTTACAGCTTCAAAGTAAGCTAGTTAAAAAACAGGTGCAGCCTGAGACGGAGCCGGAGTTGAGTACTGGAAAACGGCCTTAGTGAGCTGCTTGCATAATTCATGCACCCCAGCCCCAAACAGAAGGTCATTGCTATCATGAGGGCAAAGAGGCACATGCGTACTTGTACTTTAAAACTTGCGTAATAAACTTACGAAACGCAGTGCATGAACGGCTTGTAATCCGCCCCGTACGGCGCTTTTAAGTACGGACCTTTGCAAGGGAATGGGTGAGAAACGAATTGGGGGAAAATGTTCGTTCAAACGAAAACATTTGTTCGAAAGAAAAAAAAATCGTTCGAACGACAAAAATTTGATTGCCTGGAAGTGAGCACACGTGCATATTTTGGCAAGCCAAACGTTTCAATAGCGAATAACGTTCGAACGATTTTTTTGAACAATTTTTTTGGTTCACACCATTTTTTTTCCGTTCGAACAATTTTTTGGGTTCGATCAAACATTTTTCCCCAATATGTTTCTCATCTGTGTCCCATTAAATTAAAAGCTCCGTATCTAGGGGTGCAGTGTCCCAATTCAAGGAAAATTCTCCGTCAGACCGAGGCGCACAAAAAGTAACCCCCCCCCGAGATTGTTTCGAAAAGAGGGGTCTGATTGGGCCAAGAAATGGTGGAATTGTGTCAGAATGGCTCAGGATCATCTCTGTAGATTCAGGGGCACCCATCTGGGGGCAAAGCAGACAAAAATGGGATTGAAAATTAGTCAGAAGAGCCCCCGGAAGGTGAAGGATGTCATTTGAAAAATGACCGCTGGGAGGGCTTGGCAACATTTACTTTTTGGGGGGTGAGTTTGTTTTGGGCGGATAATTAAAAAAATCATCGGTTAACCTACTAAAAATTGAAAATCAAATGAAATCTGAAGGACCACACAACACATTGTTTTTTGTTTGAGAGGCCTCAGGGACTTCAGTTGCCTGCCATGGGGCTCCAAACGTGGTTGATTTTACACCATTTTCAATGGAGCTTGAATTGTTTCAGCGCACCCCTATACGATCTTTGGTACTGAGGTCAAGGCCGGTCATCAAATCACTTGCACGCCACGCCAGCATATAGGTTGCGCAACTTGTCTACATTTTCTTGATACCTGACAGACCGCACATTTGGCAAGTACTTGCACCGTGCTTGCGATCTGTTGCAGTGTAGCTCCACGGTTGCTGGCTCGCGTTGGACCGTTAAACCATGATTAGGTTGTCAAAGTATGCAGAAGCGGGTCTTCCGGGGGCCCAAAAAGCCCGGTACGTACAGAAACTGGCAAGCAGTGGCTTGGATAAAGACCCATAATATCGGCGATTCCAAGGACCTGGATGCGTCTCCGGCTGTTATTCCACAAGTAAAGTGGGGCGATTTGTCTTATGTTGACACCGAGCCAGCATACACGTGAGGAAATGCGAGTAAGTTTGAGACTTGATATCTGTACAGACAATAGGCATTTAGGCCTGATAATATTCTTGTGAAGTTTGGATAGAAACCATTAATTTTTTAACTGCTTAAACGCATCCACCACCGGTATTGTCCGGATTTGATATCAGTCTAAATTCATTTACATGCTTTAAAGCGAACAGTTTGACAATTGAATTGTCTGCAAGTGGCATTGCACAAAAGTAACAATTTACAAAGCCCCTTTCTTTTCAGTGTTGTTGAATTAACTCCGAGAGAAGAATTTTTCCCATACTTGGTCAAATCATGGAGAAATAAAACACATTTCTCCCTGGTTAAATCAAAAATTGATCATAAAATTTTGAGGGAGTCCAAACATATTTCACCGGTCAGTTCATAAGAAATGTAAGTGCACTGTATTCCATATCCTATCACAAGTATTGGCTGTAAGCGTATCATCCAAGAAAACAAGCGCTTTAGGTCTGGTCTAAATTTCGTCAGATTCCGGTCTTCAATACATTTCTTATGTATTCCAAAGCTAGATTTTTTTGTCCACACCCGTACCCTCCCCCTTCTAAAACTGTCTAATGCTGTATTGCCTATTGGTATTGTTAATGTACTTTAAGTAATAAATGCTGAAAAAAACATAAATATTTCCTTTTGTATTTGTAGGCATGGAAGGCAATGACGGGTTCAGATAGCTTTATACAAGCTGGATCGATGGTTCCATGATATGCTTCCGTGGTTTTTGCCAGAGAAAAAAGGAAACATTGTGTCAAGTCAGCTCACAGACGGGGCTATTTTGCACAGTAAGATAAGGTCCTGTGTAGTGAGGGGAGGGGATATATTGCCCTTGGCTCAATATAGGTCTCTATTTCTATTCAAAAAATTAAAAGATGGAAGAGGAAACCATCAGTGTTAATGATGCACTGGTGGTAATGAAAACTCTAACATTGAAGTTTAGCAACCTTGAAAAAACTATATGGATGCATGGTTTATCGGGAAAATTTGTCCAAAATCCCATAATTCCAGTCCAGCAGACCTATCACACAAGACTTTCTTCTTATGATTTCAGTAATCATTTTGTATTTTTTCTACTTCTTTGTAGCCTTCGTGAGGCATGTTCACAAGTGGCAGCCCTGATCTCATGTGTCGTACGTGCAAACGAGTACAGGAGAATGACCAGTGTGGATGCTTGCACGTCCCAGAAATGTGTGTTGCTACCCTCAAAACGAGATTTGAGTCATCGTTTGATTGGTTCACTGAATTTACTCTCTAGTTCCTACACCTCAAAAATGCATACCTACTGATCAGGGTTTCAATTGGAGATTGTTTTTGGATGAGATTGGAAGATGCCCCAAGAATTGTGGCTAGATGTAGATAATTCAGGACAGAAAGCTGTTATTCAAGTGTCTCGTGTTGCTTTATTTTTTTTGTTTAATCCATTCTCGAAGCAAGGATGACCCTTGCCATCCTTCTGTTTGTGATGTTTGGAAATGGATCACCATGTATCCTAATTGTTTTTTTTTAACAAATGTAATAGGTTTCGGCTGCTGAGATCAGTGCTATAGACTATTTATAGACTATTTACAAGCCCTGCGACAAAAAGGAAGAAGGGACAGCAATCAGATCATACACAGGCTTGCAAGAGAGACATAACAAGGCCAACTGCAGATGAGCTTGCAACCTTCCACCGGGCCGGGCCATAGCACCAACCGAGCCAGTTCTGCACCACATTCTGGATGACTATGCTGGGGAGTTCATAGTCTTGAGTGCCACTGACATATTACCAAGCAGCCTTTACAATCCAGATGCCCTTAAATGGCATTTTGCCAACCTGTGCAAGACTGTGCAAACATTTTCGATACTTCTCTGGTAAGTTATCTCTCTAATTAACTTAAGTCTGCTTTTCATTTGGCATGTTTGATATGAGTGAAATTGTGAAATGTAATAATCCTTTGCTTTGTAACTGGTGAAAATAACAGTCTTAATTATTAGGGGAGAGTAGGGATACTATTTGTTTATTGTTTTTAAGTAGTTTAAATAACCCTTTTTTCTCATTTTATGTCTTAGCTTTTCCAGATAACAGAAGAACAGTGCAAAGAAGTAGAATTCAGGACTCGTGACCAAGCTAAAAGTAAGCTGTGGTTTCAGCAACGTGCTGGAAGAATCACTGCCTCACAATTCCACAGTGCTGTTTAGACGAACTTGGCAATGCCATCTTCCAGCTTGGTGAAGAAAATATGCCTTGATCCTGAGGCATATCGCTTTTCCACCACTGCAACAAGGTAAATGTTTTACATACTATAAAGTCAAATGAGAGTAATAAATGAAAGTTGCAACCTTTTCTGGCCACAAAGTATGTTGTGTGCACTTTATTGTGCCGACAACTAATATGGAGACATTCAGAATGAAATGCTTATTGTACAGGTACTCTGCAGTCTATTGTGTGACTTGCACCCGTATTGTCTGCATAGCGATTGCTCTGTGCATGAATTACTAACAGCAGAAATAGGTAATTCCAGAAATTAGGGTCCATTTTTTGTGTCCCTGTCACATCTGGCACATGATTTGTAAGTTCAGAAGACATTTTCTAATTTCTAAGAGTGATGCATTAAGGTAAATCACATGCCAAACCAACAGGAATAGTTCGAAAACAATTTCAGTGATATTTCCATGTCAAATAACAAAGGTCAGATGTAACAGGGACACATAAATGTTACACTTTTGGACCCCTAATTTCTGGAATTACCCAAATACAGTTGCATAGCGATGCATCCCCAAGGGGAAAATGTGACATCAATCCTGTAAAATTTATTGTTTATTCCGTGGTTTTTTTTTTGCATTTTACGGGGGGGGTTGAGCATGAAAATGAAGCCAGGAGCATGTGTATGTCAATGCTGAGCTGACACCACAGAGACCTGGTCGTGGAAGATTGTGGATTTATTTTAAATCCAAAGTATCCACACCTTGTAGCCTCCCCGTTGATTTCCTGATGTGTAGCTGCTGTGGCAAGAAGCTGATTGAAGTGAAGTGGTCCTATTGTTTCCGGGAAGGACTGCCGCATGAAGAAAGTAACAGCAAAAATTTCTGCGTAAAAAGGGTTGATGGGTTCTGGAAGCAGAAAGAAGATCATCCATACTTTTACCAAATTCAGGTCCAGTTAAATATTTGCAATGTCAATGTGTATGTTTTTGTTCTTTGGACAAATGACCTAATTGTTCAAGAAGTCAATAAGGATATCAATTTTTTTTTAAGCATAACTTACCAGCAGTTACATGTTTTTTAAACTGGAATCCTTCCAGAATTAGTAGGGAAGTGGCAGACAAGAAAACAAGTGGAGTCAAATGGTATTGTAGATGTTCCAGAACCCGTGGAGACTTCATTCCCGTCAGCAGCAGATGTTCCCAACATTAACTATTGCTTCTGTGAGCGCCTCTCATATGGTAATATGGTGACATGTGATAATAAATTATGTGCTATCATTTTGTTTCAAATGGATTGTCTCATGTTGCGGGTCCCTCCAAAGGGCAAGTGGTACTGTCCCCACTGCAGGAAGTTCCCAAAGCTTTCAAAATTGAGAAAGCAAAGCAAGGTTCAGAAATAGGTGTTAGGCAGCATACTGAAGAGTAACACTTTCAGAGTTATGTGAAAGTCTTGCTGTGTCCTGACATTTTATAGTGCTGTTACTACAATGATTGTACTCTGAAGTTCCAGCATAAAGGACAAAAACCTGGAAATCACAACTGCTTTTCTAGTTTATTCATTAGAATATTCATAGCAGAATGGCAAACTATAACTTAAATAGCTCCCTTTTAGGGCTTATAGTTAGAGTACCTATATTCTTTTTCAGTACTGAAAATTTAAATGCTTTAAATACGACTGTGATATAATGTTGCTGAGGGCTTAATGCGCTTGCAAATATTTTATTGGGGGGTATTATTTGATTGTTGTTTATTCTTTTGTAGGCATTTGTGATTAGCAATGCGGGTAGACTGGTAGACTAATAGACTATGTAACACTACAGTGAGGCTTGTTGATCAGTTCCACCATAGCACAGACATGACAAAGTGTCGTCCGGCCTACTCGTCTATCACTACAGTATTATGTTTATGGAACTCTATCTGTTAAGGGTTTATCGTAAAACCCCTTGCTTTCTCTTCATCGAACGTGGGCAAGTAAGGAACATTTGGCTCACCTGAGATAAAGTGTGCCGAACACGCCCGTGAAAACTTGGAGGGCGGCCATCCGTGTCGCTTGATGCTGCTCAACCATTTTGATCTTCTTCTTGCCGTCAATGTTTCGACTTCTCGGCCCCTAGATTTTACCACGACCGGAATGCAGTGGAACGACAGACCCTCTCGTCTACGGTCGGAACAGCCAACCACACAGCAACAGTATACCATACTGCAGTAACAGTAGTTACGGAGAATGACGATGAACAACAAAAATTAATAGGCCTAAGCCAACAAAGAAAAGGCGTTAAAATAGTGTCTCACGAAATTAAATGGCCGCGCCACTCGTACCAAATTAACCGAAATAAAAATATATGTAAGTTTGCTTGACCACAGTGAGGGCGCTGTCGCCAGTAAGCACGACTTGAATATGTCATATGCATAGACCCTATTAGAAATTGATATATCAATATTAATAAAAAGATATCTGTATTTTGCGATTAAATGTCAATTTCGCACGCCATTTGGAAGTGTTTGTAGGCCTACAAACGAGAAACGATAGACGCTGGTGTGTTTTTGACTTGTTCAAGTCCTAACACCGCTTTTTTTTTATCAGCAATGCATATTTGGAGTTTACTTAAGTACTGACTGACAAATGTTTCAGAACAATAACCCAAAACAGGTACTTAATTCCTTTATTTTCGTTTTAAAATTTGGGGAGAAAAAATCTGAGGCACACGTCCCAGCGCAAAGAAGGCTCCATATATTCGATTTTGAAGGATCTGACATTATCCAGATCTGACAATTCAGTCCCCCACCCTGGCTAGCAGTGGTATCGTCCTTTGTGAAACTCAAGCACGTGACCACAAATAAAAAACTGCAAACAAGCTGCATTCCATAATTTCACGCCCTTTTTGATCTCTGTGTTCAAGCGATATTTCCTCATCAAAGCATTTCTGGTGGAATAAGAACACTGCTGCCATACACGATGCAGACGACTGTGTGTTATCTGTTTGTCATCTGTGCCGCCTTTGGTAAGACAACATCTTTAAACATACCAGGGACAAACGTTATTTTTTGTATTATATTAGAAGCAACAAGATTTAGGTTTGAAGATTTAGGTCGATTACTGGCATGGGTGTGCAGGGCAAAAGGAATTCATCAGACAGCTGCGTTGGTAAAGAAATAAATCAAAACAAGTTCCTGCTTTTCGAGCCAGTTGGGGAGAGCTTCAGATAATATGGCAATCTGAGAGATGCGGAGCGAAAAAAATAACCCATTAGCGTGAAAATGTCAATGCTAAACCCACCCTGACGAATCACACGTTGGCAGTCCAGAAGCACAGTGCTTGGTGGGAATGGTGTGGCTGTGGTGATATATGTATGAATCAGTAGACACTAATCTCGCTGTTTCATGTGTACAGAATACAAACACCTTTTTACCTTAACAAAACGGACTTTTCGGTCCATCTTTCAGCCGTGTACAGATTCAACCTCCCTCCCCCCAGAAACTAAGATTGTTTATTGGGTTTTCGTACAAAGTGTCTAAATTGACTCATTGTAAATGTTATTAAAAAATTAATGTCCCGCAGGCTTAGCATGAAAAAAAAAATCATTTCAGCGGTATCAAAAAGGGGCGCTTTATCGGTACCTGGTAGACTGCCGGACAAAGAGGTTCCCGATACAAAGCTAACAATGCAAACGCCACCCTCATTGCTAAAGAGATGATTTAACAGCTTATTTGTCTTGCCATCTTATGGTCACGTGGGTATTTAGCCAGGCTCTGTGTGCTGTTGGGAAAAGTAGAATTTACATCCCGTCAGTGTTCAGCTTTACATATTAGGCTAGAATGACGACACAGTAAGGCAACATTGCCACACAAGCTCTTTCCCCTGGTTCATTTTACATGACAATTGCATTTACTTAACGAACGTTTTCGAGACGAGTGAATTCGGCTTAAACTTTGATTTCGCTGGTTCCAGCCATTTGGAAGCAGTGTTCGAAACTACATGCTCAAGCCATGAACCAGCGAAACCCAAATCTCTGCCGAATCCACTCGTTTCGGAAACGCTCTATGTCGGATATGATGTGAGCCACCACATCAGCCGTACACAATGCAGGGAGTGGGGATGGTGAAGGCACATTAACCTACAGGAATACAAAGAGGCAAAGGCGAACCACGGCCTTGTGTGTTCCTGTATTTTTAATGAACCTGGATGCAAGTGTCATGGTTCTCCTAAACGATAGTAGCAATGGAATTTAAAAAAAAATAAAATCCACACAAAATTGCACATTTTGTACACAGTCATTTTCAGTGTTTGTTTCACTTGTGTAGAGGGTGTTCTGCTACCTTTTGGTTCTTATGCTGATGAGCAATTTCATTTTTCATGAACAAACTTGTTATGTCACGCTCAAAAGAAAACCAATTGGCTTGTGCATAAAACTTGTGTATGCCTATTCTTAAAAAAAAATTGCTAAGCAACATTTTCTCTTTTTATGATTCATTGCTAATGTACACAGCATAAGCAAACAAGGAAGCAACCGTTTCTCAGATTTTCTCAAAATTTCAACGGATAAACGTAGTCATGCACTAAATCACACCTTCCCTAGACGACATTATAGCAACAGTGCCCTCAGTTGTTAAAAAAAGCATGGATCATTACATAAGTCTAAAAACTTCACTCTCCAATGCATGTAGTCTCATGGGAATGTCAAAAGTTTCATACATTAAGCAGACTACAAATTTGTAAGAAAGATATGACCAACAAAAACTCATAGCAGCTGTACTTTAAAATGTAGAGGCAAGTGCCTGCATGACCATGGAGGAAGGAACCTCTGTAAAACTTGCGTGGCTACCAAAAATACGCGAATAGTTACATGAAATAAACATTAAGTCTGTAATTACCTCAGGAAATAATGGAGATGCATCACTCGTGAGTACGGGAAGAAAGGCAAGCGTTATTGACTTAGACTCTGTTGTAGCGTGTACTGACGGGATCATTGCAGGGAACACTGCGTTCCTAAATTATGTTAACAAGTTCATACAGAAGACCTGCTTCCATGAACTGAGGAATGTGTGTAATGTCAAACCAGAATTCTTTCTCCTTTCAGGGTCGGAGGAACTTTGAATTCGAGTAAACAATTGTTCCTTCCCTTGTACTGTGTACACGTAACAGAGAACTACACATAAAAAGTGTCTAAATTCATTTATATTTATTTATTAACTAACTGCGCATTTAGCGCCAATTATAGGATGAAGTGATAATTAAGGCAAGGAAGAAAAGTTCACTTTTCGAGGTGAGAAGAAAAACCCTGGATAAACATTCCAGGAAAACTCCACAGAATCAGGCAGCGACTGGTAAACCCAACCCACATGCTGACCTAGTTGGGATTCGAATTCTGGCTGGCAGACTCTAAAGACACCGTATGTGTGTTCAAGAGGTCGTCACGAACAAACTGCGAGTAAAAGAACTGGGACGGGTGGTGATTAATTAATTAAGGAGGAGTAGTAGTAAATAGGAGTAAATAGAATCAAGAAAGCCATACAAATGGACTCTCGGGGAATGGTAGTTGTCCGAAATCACCGCGCAGACATAAAAGTAACCACAAATTCTTGGAAACTCAGGCTGATCTGGGAATAAACAAAAGGAGAAAGGTGCCTTCAGGATTTAGACCGGCTATGTTTTACATTTGTGAAATAAATATACGTTGTGGAAAAGACGTTTTAACACGAGATTTTCTTGATAACCCATAATGGGGTCAGCTACGTCATGTCTAAAATCCACCAGACGTGTTTGGTCCCCTCGACAGTAAAGAAAGGAAATGGAGGTGTCGATAGGTATCTCCAAATACCAGATATTTGTACTGGATATGTTTTTTTCACAGAAACTTTGCATGTCGTGTAAACCCTAGCCCATGTCATTTTACATGAGTGAAGTAATATTGAGAATGAAAAGCAAGTTCTATTGCGGCCTCAAACTTCGAATCGAAAGTGACACAGGTGCTGTTTCAAGGCCTTTCGGAATACAGCATAAAGGTCGCCTGGTAGATTAGGATATGAATTGTGACACACAGTGCTTTCGCGGTCCCCATGTTCATGAGTCTGAAGCTTGGCGCCAATAGTATAGGGCTGTGAAAGGGAAGTACAAGGCCGATTGTTGAAGGTGAATACACCATGATGAATGATGGAACGCTTGTATGACAAATTGACAATGTCTGATATATTTTACGGTGCATTCCATTAAAGTCCTGAAATGAGTTTAACGTGATCAAATCTCGAAATTATCATTGAACTTGGCCTTGTTTTGCTGTTGGGATCTCTTTTCCCCAAATCAGTTTTGCATTCCCAATGCCACACTTTTTACAAACCCATTTTGATTTGCAATAGGTATGTGTGGTTTGTTTCCTGGGAGAGGACAAAGCACTTTTCACTTTCCGCGGGTGGCGGTCTTTCGGGGGGGGCACTCACGGGTAAGGAACTTACGAACCATTAGGGCGCCCTTATTAAATTCTATGGTTCTCATTTCTTTTACCACTTGAGATAAGGTCGGTTGGTCGAAAAAAAATCCTTAAAAAAATGTCCAAGATGCTGGTGTAGCGCTATGCACGGACATCAGTGGGCCACAGAAAGGTGCGGTATACCGAATGTTTACGCGAACGCCGACCGCGCTGTTGGTCGTTTGCGAAATCGTAAGTTTTCAGGGCTTTTGTTTTCAAAGGTCGTGCTGGCAAATTTTTTTCCCTTCAGTTTTTTTTGAGTTTAGGTCTTTTTAGCATGGTCGGTGGGAAAAAAAGTGTTTTTTTTCCGAGATAGGGAGCCCAAAATAGGGTCGGTCGGAAATGAGAACCATAGAATATAAAAAGGGTGCCCTTATCATTGAAAGTGGTTTAAATTCAAGTAGTTTTTTAGCAAATTGGCTTAATTCATCCTCTTTTCATTTCTTCCGTGTTAGATTTTTCCCCGTTTAGGGAGAAAGCGCTGCCTTGCCTTCCATGCATACCCCCTTGAGCTACGCCCATGATTAATGTAGCAGGGCCAGTGAACACAGGATGCACGTTGGTTGTAAATTCATGTCTTATTCGTGCAGGGTGGTGTGCGGCTCTAGACTGCTATTCTTGCTTATTGGCATCCGGGTGTGGAGACCCGTTTGACCCAGCCAGCGCCACAACCAAGACATGTTCTAATGGGAGTGTCTGCTCGGTAAGTTGTCAGACTGTGTGTGATCAGTTTGTGCCGGAAGGTGGGTGGATGGGGATTTGCGGGGGGTATGACTTGCCCTGCCATGAAAATTTGAAAAGCGGCGGGGGGGGGATGTTCATGATACAGATGTACGTCTGTAACATGTATTCCATTCATGCAGAATCTTACATCAAAACGGCATATTGGTGACTTTTTATTGTTTTCCCTTTTGGGGGATATTGAATACAATTTAGTCACAATCCCCTTTCATTTTTTGCTCACCTCAAAAACTGGGTGATGAATCAATAGCCCATTCCCTCAGAATGTGTGGGTGGGATATACCCCACACCCCACGTGATTTACACCTATGGTGAGAATTAGTTAGCTGCGGCTAGAATTCAAGCACAAGATTATAATGGTAACGGCTGCAGTTAGTTCCCACAGATTTGTGTGTCATTCCAAGCCGCGGCAAAAGGATTCAGGTGCAGCTAAATACTGACACCGAATTTCGAAATCCTTCCTCCCCAGTAGGCCTACCTTTGTGCCCTATTTAAGCTAATGTTTTTAAGTTATGCCAGCACAAACTCTTCACATTAGCAAGTGAGATCCTAGACAGAAAACCTAAATGATATGTCAAGTTTAGCACATGTGCGTGCTTTCCTGTTCTTTTGTCATTCGCTTCTTTGTAAAAACAAGTAAACGAGAAACCTTTCTGAGAAATGCAGCCGGTGGAGATATTAAAAGTTGCACAGTTTCAAGAGCAGACCTCCATATTTCACAGCGTCTTTCCAGAAAGACATGGTACATGTCCAGGACAGAAAAATATGCTTCTCTTGTAGTCGATATTGAAGATGGAGTGTATGATTGTGAACCTTTCTGTTTTGAAGTGGGATCTCGTGGGTGAATAACTAAACAGAATAGAAATAGTGTTGGTGCTCTTTTTAAGACTTGCCTAAAATTGCCTTTCATCGTGTAAACGTTTTGTTTACAACACTTTAGTGCGTGTATGATGACCTTTTTTTTCTTCAGTAAATTACGGTCATCATCATGCTTTTGATATTGAAATTTTCATTGTTAAAATCCAATTTTAATGCCATGTTTAACTTCATAAATGAATACTTTATTGTACAGACGTACTTGTTTAAATTGTTCTAATTTTTTGGTTTGTCTTGTTCGTAATTGTCTGATCCTGATGACTTGCATTATTGGCCTTGTAATGTTCTGCTCATACAGACAATATCCTAGGCTTAAGTGTAATTTCAATCTTAATAACGTTTGATTCGATCTGAGAAAAATGTGCTTTTAATCTTTTAAGCCTACTGAATTACTATTTGATTCCACATTCAGTTAACTGTCACAGCAGAACAAGATCAAGATTGAACGAGGGAGTAAGCAGGTTCATTGAGTGAAATGATACGATTATCCGTGTTTCTCATAATAAATGTTAATTTGATTTTGAATCGAACTCGAAATTCGTAAATGAAAGCAATACCTGTGAAAAAGGCAGCACAAAGGACAGCCCCCAAGAGGCAGACACACAAGTACCTACTGCTCAACTATTTCAACTAGATAAAGAACATGTTATCCTTATTTCTAATGTTATCCTCAATTACAAAAATCTTCTGCAGGCCAAAGTATACGTTCTGGCGGGAACAACCTGTACAGCCGCGATTGCGTGGAAGCCGATAGTTGTTCGCCAGGTTGCCTAGCTACTGCTGAAGGGATGATATGCAGTTACTGCTGTGACGATGAGGACCTTTGCAACCGCAAAGCCATCGCAGACGAAATTGCCAGCATCCTCCACTGCTATTTTTGTGCATACAGTTCGGACCCCTCATCTGCGAACGTAAGCTCTCCAGGGTGCAACGATCCTTTCGACCCGACTGATACCAGGGTGCTTCAGCTGCCTTGCCCTGACGGAAAGTGCGGGGTGAGTGAAGAAAATCCTAAATCTGCTTTTAAATTCGTTGATACTAATCATGAAATAGAGATAACTCTAAAGTTTGTCCTCTATTTTGACATTATGCAGTTTATAATCTAACCCTTGACATCCACAGTTTTGTAAACATGAATTTTTTTTTTTATTTTTCGGATCCTCAGCGGATAGCTTTGGTGAACAATGAACAATTCTTGATATTCCCCATGCTATTTTGTAATCAACTAAAAATCTGTTGCTTACTTTTCCATCCTGAATATTCGAATTAATACAAGCATATGCTGACATCCAGCGAGCCCGTTTTTGTGAAGAAACTTTGTTCATAATTAAAATCTCAGAGAAGTACTATAATAACAGAATTCAAGCTGGAAACTCACTCAGTATAAGGTGGGGATGCATATCAGGCTGGTTCTGTTTTTCGTATTTAGCTGCTGATTGGGAAATAGGGTAAATCTAAACAAAACAAGCCGGTCCTCTGCAAGCGCAGGAAAAACATTCCTTCCATTACTAGTGGGTATTGAGGAATCATTTGTTTTCCCCATATTCCGTTCGACATTACTGTCAAGCATTTAGTTTCTGCTGTTGGTGATGAGCCTTGATACATTTTTATTCCACTCTATTGGGCCGAGAACCGTTAACAGTTTTCCTTCCAATGGTGGAAAGGTTTATGCGATGAAACGCATTGTTTTTTTCTTTTCTGGAAGGTTATAAACACCACATTTGGTGGACACACTGCCATAAACAGGCTCTGCTTCCCCAACGCCCAGGGGGGATGCACCCCCGGCTGTGACGACGCCTCTATCAACTGCAACACCTGCTGCTCTACCAACCTGTGTAACGGAGGGAGCGAGGGTGGCGTGGCGACCACACCTAGTGCAGCGCCGTCTCTAGAGCACTTCTCCCTCTTGCGTATAGTGCTGATCGGGGCTGGTCTGTGCATGGTTGTCCTGCTTTAGATATGACCTGTGGCACATTTTTACGACCGGTGTATGCAAAGGCGTTTATCTACACAGAATACCTTTAATAAAGGACTTAGTGTACCGGTACAGGAAACCTATTCAAGGCGACATACTTTAAAGCTCTGTAGAAAAGGTTGAAGCTTTTAGGACTCATGGAGCTCACATACACAGAATAATGGCTTATTCATCTCTCATTATAAATTGCTACAATGCTTCGCTTTGCCTCTAGTTTACATTTCGGTGGTATTTAATGACCAGCAATGAAGTTTGGACACCTTTAGAACCGAGACAACTTCTAACAGTTGCTGTGATTATCGAAGCTGATATATATTCTACGTCAAAGAATTTTGGCTTTATGTTAGAGGAGCTATTTTAGAAGCAAAAATCTTTGTAATAATCCGGATAGAAGTCATCGTGGAACATGAAATTAAGTGGAATCCACAGATTACAAGCTTTTAAAACAATTATTACTTTATTAAGTTTTCGTTTTGTATTGCTACAATGCTTTTGTCTCTTCTTGACATTGTGAATAATTGACAAGAGTCATTCATTTAATGACCAGCGACGAAGTTAGGACACTTGGAAACCAAGGAAACTTCCATTGCTGTGATTACTTTAGTTTAGGTGAAACATATTTACCCTAATAGAATTTTGGCTTTATTTATAGATTTCAGGAGCACAGGATCTCGTAACAATGAGGATGGAATGTATCGTGAAACTTGAGAATTAAATTAAGTGGAACACATAGGAAGAATTATTACAACTGAGCCATGCAGCCACCAAGACTTCTAAAGACGCATGAAACCATTGCAAGGGCGAATCCATTTTTTTCGGGGAGGGGGGGGAAATTGCTAGGTTACTGGTTAGATCTGACTTGCACATAAAATATTCTTAAATGAAGAGAATCTTAAACAGATTATTCTTATCACTCAGAAATTCTTTCAGACGCTCAGTCAGTAATGATATAGTATCGACTATTGATTCATTATGCGTGGGTTACTACATTTAAATGTGATCAGCGCCAATGTGGTAATGCTGGATTGTTCTGTGACAGGAGCAAATGTTCTTTAACCAGTGAACAAAATGACTAATCTCGTTTAATTAAAGTGGCATATGTGAAGCCTCTTCATTCTAATGCTAGTTGAAAGGTTACCCCTTAAGTAATTCTTACATCCATTCTCATGTTACCTTTTGTTTCTTACGGTAAACCTAATATTTTTTAGTACGTGGGCTTTTTCTTTAGTGATTCGTTTTTACAATGAAACCGAAATTGAATTGAATTGCTCAAAAGCATCTCATAATCCGTATGAACATTGCTTAGTTAAACAGCAAAATAGCAACAGTCTTTGCATAGCAAAATTACCCAGTTAACACATACTGTATTTGGGGAAACTACAAAAGATTTCTTTTTATATAATGCATTTTATTGAAACAATGTTCCCAGGAAAGTATATATTAACACACACGCCATATAGTATACGTTACACATGACGTGTCACGTAGACGCGTTCCTGCAACATCCCCACCTTTCACCCACAATGCACCGCGGTAAACACTGCATTACGTCATTATGTTGTAAGTCTATAGTTGGGACAGATTCAAATGCAATGCACCTGTTGCGCTGTTTCGAACATTAATACCCAAATTAACGTAAAGCACAGATGGTATGGAAACCTGGTGGATTAACAAAGGGAGGGGGGTACAGTCGACCGCTTCAAGCTGTCATGCCTGTGATTCCATTCATTGATCCGGTTTTCGGGTCGACCAAGCATGTCCCTTATGTTAACTGTGGTAAATTGCTCGATTTCTGAAATTTGCATTTTGATCGTGGATAGACTGCGACAGCATGACAACTCGCACAGTACTACGTCGAACCGCAACACGCTGCACCAGAACTGTCATACACATTGAATCAGCAAACTGCCATTCATAGAGGTTTATATTCGTTTAGTGGTCCGTGCCTGTCGGGTAGGAAGACCGGTCTTCCGACTTGATTTGCTAACTGTTATATGAAATGGGGGTGAGAACCAGACGAGTGAAACGTAGATTTATTCTATAGAATGAATAATGCAATCCACGTGATCAACAATCCGACAATCAGATTACGCGGATTGTGCGGGTATTGATAAATCAGGCAATTGACGAGGAGTGCAGTTTTTTTGCCACGTCGTTAGTTAGGGATGGTGTCAAGTTCTTCTTTCCGTGTACCTCGATAGCCAGATCTGGATCAGAATACCTCAAAATCTGTCAAGCTAACAAAAAACAAAACAAACGGTAGCCTACCATCTCCCTAAAGAAATTCATTTGGGCTGAGCACTTTTCACATATTGCATTAGTCTTATTGTTGATTTTCTTCATGTTATTTAATAGCATTCATTAATACTTGAGCAATTTCCCAATTGCTATTAGTCAAAACATGGAGGAGGGACACAGAAGGCGTTACAACTCTGGCACATCGAAGTGCTCAATGATCATCGCCGCCCGGTCAGACGAACAACAGTAAACATTCAAAAATGCCTGATTACTGCCTGCAGCTTAGCCGGACAAGTGGGGCCAGTAATATCTTAGCAATATTTGTTGTGTTTTCTTTGCAATTTATTACAACTTATCGCAGTACCCAGGAAATTAAAAGAAAAAATGTCTAGTAATAACATTAGATTTATTTTTGCCGTTGTGAAATTTTTTTTTACAGATTTTGATGCCCTTTTCCATTATCTGTGCATATGATTGTAATTTTAGTTTGTCACTCTAAAACATCAGTTTTCAAAGTCTTTGTACGAGTGTGGCTAAGACTGGTCAATAACACGTTAACCACCACAGGACATTTAAGTTCATGGAAAACAAAATGCGCTGTTTCATCACAAGGTCGTGAGATCTCATAAAATACTTTTTTGTGAACATTCCGAAATAAAAAGGATTCAAATAAAACTCAAAATCTTTCAAACAACTTAATTTCCAAAAGAAGTTCAGAAGAAAGCGTTAGATAAGGGCAATAACTGCACATGAAACACTTCGGGTACACAGCCTAATTAAAGCAAATGCGCAAGCATTAAAATTGACAGATCACACGAAGCACAAACGATGGCCTGAATATTCAACTTCCATTCCTGCTGTACACAACGTTTTTAGGATGCAGATTACCACGAAAAATTGATCATGATTGTTCGATGATCATGGGGTACAAAGCGGGCTAATCGTTGTGAAACAGATGGTGCGAAGCAAGCATCCGCAGCGCTATGGCTATGGACACATTGGGCATGCCTGAAAGCGGTAATTGGCCAGATGTTATAGCCCGGGCAGTTCAATTTCGAAATCCTGTGCCCTTCCTCCATGGTCAAAACGCGTCACGTGACCGCAAAACATTTGATAATGCACGCTGCGTGAAAACACACTGGCACCTAGATACAAAACAGATTAAACCATTCCTATTGGAACTCGCCACGGGATGCACCGAATCCATATAAGGAGATTCTTATGAGCTACTTGTACAAGGAAAATACAAGAAAATGGACAGGGGTGTTCAGGAAAATGAAAGTAAGATTCTTGAACAAATTCCTTACCGTTCAGTGATTTCTTTTGATTCTGACTGAATTTTGACTGAAACGGGATTTATTATTGGGAATAATTATGTGCTTGCTCAGTCTTTCCCTCGCCCCATGGCTCGCGCAATATCTGCGGATCGCGTCCTTTCTCTTGAGCTGGTCTTAGAAGGTATTCAGAAAGCCCGATGACTATTGCAATCTCTGTGGCATATTATGACTTGGTTCTAGTGCAAGTGCCGTGGGTGTCATAGTTTAATTAAAGAGAAGAGAGTTAAACCTAAGGGAAGCTGAAGGCTTACGAATGCATTTCATGCTAATTAAATTCAAATTACTTCATGCAACCGTAAAAGTTTCAAACAGAATGCAATCCAGCCATATTGAAAGGGTGTGACATGAATTACGTTTGAGCAAAAACCCAACACCCAAGTCAAGCAACCCACGCAAAAAACCAAGAGTCGTGAGAATACAAACACAACGGTTCAGGGGCAGCAGTTCTTTGAATAAACAAGATCCACACTATCCCTTACTCAACCCACATGAAAAGCTTTAAATTCTTTGCGTCAGTGAAGTTAACCAACCGTTGAGGCTGACTCACTTGTACCTTTGTCTTCACACTGCAGTACTACATGGGCATAAACACTGTCAGATGAATAACCGTCACACAAACCTACGTAGAAAATTAGAGGTCAATGATACCACAATGGTAGGATATACAAATGAATACTATTGCTCAGAATAAGGGAAAATCCTTTCACAAGACCGTGGGAACGGAACGAGAATGACTGGCTAGCTTTGAAGAGCGTTGCATGCTTGTAGTGTATTGCACGTGCGCCCAAGACAGTTGGTGTCCACGTTACTGTGGTAATACAGAAAGCAATCACACACAAAAAGTGCATGTGGAAAAAGTGGATTCATAGGGGAAAGTTAGAAAAAAGGAGATAATCTCTTCGACTTCATATCTGGGGGAACTTGTCGGAGAGTTATAACACAGCGCCCGCCGGAGCACTGTCCTCACGCTCAGCACGCTGAATCGAGATGATCGAACTCCGCTCTAGGACCTTTTCTCTTCGGATGTTAGGGGCGCCAGTGTGGACATCTTTAAGGTGCCTCTTTCTGGTGAGTTTCGTCCGCCTGTCTCAAAACGGTGTGGCACAGTCCATAACTCTAACCCGCGGGGGAAGTAATCCACCAGACGAATACTCTGAAGTATTCGCCAGCCGAGTATTGACTATTAATTGTTCCGTTTCACACCCCCGAAGCCTAAAAACGGTTAGCTGGTTAAGAGACAGTGTCCATGAGATGACAAGAAACACGGAATTGAAAACAAACGACCGTCGAGTTACAGTGGACGAGTCCTCATCCGGGAATGAGTATCGTGTGTACTCTCTACACATAGCAAATGTGACAACGGCAGATGCAGGGAAATATGCATGCGGTGTCAGGTGGGATAATCGTGCATACGTCTGGGGTTCTGTCATTGTTTCGGTGAAATATTTCCCGCTGGAGGGCCCAACATGCTCAGCGTCTGTGTCAGACACATCCCCCATGAACCAGATGGTAAGGTGTGACTCGGAAGAGGGATATCCGAGGGTGACCATCACTTGGACTGTGGAATCATCGACCGAGGAGATAAATGCTACAGTACTCGACTATCGGAAGGAAACGGAAGATGGACGAGTAAAGAGCGAGCTTCAGCTCTCCCAGCTATCGCAACCATACCTTAATCTCGTCTGCAACGTGACTAGCCCAACGTTCCCGAGCCTAAGCAAGACCTGCAACATTAGCGTCTTTGCCCCCGCGGCTGCGACCATGAGCGACTCTACCAATGCTTCACGCCAAATCAGAACAGAGGCGAATGATTCTTCAGGTAATACAGCAAGACTGGTGACTGCCTTGGCTATACCTGTGCTAGTTACATGTCTTGTCTCGGTGATCTGCCTTTGTGTCATCAAACAGAAGAGGCAAGACAGAGAATTAAGGGACTGGAGGGACAGTCCTGAAAGCAATATCGCCATGGATGCAACGAAGGATGGAAGGAGCGGAAGTGTTATCGTCCCCTACTCGGTCACCACGTTGCAACTTGACGCCAGAAGAGGAATCGCGAAATCGAGTCAGCCATTCCACGAAACCACGCACCTCGGCGGGAAGAAAATGTGCAAAGCCCGGTTGGATGTCGACGGGGGGTCTGCCACTGGTACGGAAATACCGGGACAACATCCAAAATTTCCAGATGTTCCATACTACACGGTTTCTGTGGGTGACAATGACTTCCTTGACCCTACCTACCACGGAACGGTTAACGGTAGCTTCCATATGCATTATGAGCACGTTAAGGTAGGCACTGCTAAAGACGTCCCTGCTATGAACGTGACGAATGACGCGCCAACTCGTGAAGCGCCTTATGAAGTGCAGGTAGAAGTTCCTGGAGGATCCGCCTTGAACCGCAAGGCTAACTGTGCCGGTGGAGACCTCGAAGCGCCGTACTACACGACTGTTACAGGAGACGACGACGAGCATCACTCTGTATGCCAAGAACCACACCAGAGTAACACTCATAATTACTACGAACATGTTATCACGGACATCGCCTCTAGCGGTGTTAGTGTTACGAACGTGGCAAGTAACGCACGAAACAATCCAACTGCAAGGACGGGACAACTCGATGCCACTGAATTTAAGCACACGAAACAGAATTGTGTGTCAAATGAAAGATCCAGCGAGGGGATGATCGATAACCCGTTTTATCAACCGTACGACGGAAAATCTCCGATGATTAAGAAAGAATCGGTTGTAGACAGTGTTGGGAGATCGGACCCTCAGTCGCCCAATAATCATGCGTACCTAGAAATATATTAATAATCTGGATAGAGCTTTTGATGTACACGTACTACATGTACAGTTTTTTTTCTCCGAAATGTATTTTAGAGCGTTTACTTCTTCATCATATATCACAGGTTTTCCTGCACATTTATTTTCGTCACTTTATAATTATCCCTGCGAAATTTTGCATACGAAATAAGGTAAAGTATTAAGCAGAGGACGTCATTTGCTCTTTCTGTAAACTACACTGTATTATTGTTTACTCAAGAACAGCAAGCTTTTATACTTTTTCGAGCGTAGCTCGGTGAATGTTTACCTCACGACATTAGCTTCGGTGAATGACAGCTGGACAAAGTTTTTCGAACTGTCAACTGGGAAATTATTAACCTTATTTGCTTATTTTGCATAAGTAACTAGGCTGTCTAAGGATAAGAAAAAGACACTAGGAAATATATACTTCAAATATTAGGTTTACTTGATTGTTTGCTTTAAATTGGTGGCTGTTTCTTGTACTTAATGATTCAGTTCATCATTTGTAGTTTTCCAAACAGCAACTGACAAAATCATTGTTGAAAATAACATTTGGTTTAAAGATGGTTAGGGGCCTGAACTCTTTTCTAACTGTTCATTTAAGGACCCCTTTTGGATATTCCCGTCAGTTCACTGTATTAAATTGGATTCCGCTGGGTGAGAACGTGCTCGACGATGGATTTTGGTGCGATTCGTAATGTACAGCATTCGCAGAAATAAAACTTCATCATTTCAGTTTCTGGCACTCCTGGTTAGATTTTTTAAGCACGTTTTTGCCTCAACGGAACAGATGACAAATGATGGGCTGTACGTTTAAAGCTACTGCCAACTTATTTGATGAAAAATTTCTGTGTCAAAAACGTTCGGCAGGATAACCAAAAGGAAAGCATTTTAAAAGTTGAACATGCGTACGCGTGCACGTCCTTTTCCGACAACGAGAATACCGATTGACTTTTAACCCCTGAAGGGCCGAACTCACTTTTAGACAGGAAGTTTGCCATTTGTCCTGAAAAAAAACCCAACCGTTTTATGGCATTGTGGTATCTAGTTATGCTTTCGTGGAAAAAGGTGTACACTCGAGAAATCAACACAATCAAATGTTAACACTTACTTGGTAAACCAGTGACAATAATAAAAAACACATACAGAAGGGCGACAAGTCGATGCACATGAACGTTATGAAATCGATGTCATTGTATCTCACACACATTGAGTCTAAGCAACAGCTCCCCCTCCATAGAAAGGCCAAATATTTTCACCCCTTTTGTCAGAAACCTCGGATGAAAGCACATTTTCATACATTTGGCATTTCCTTTACCAGCTATACGGAAATGTTTGACCTTGTAAAGAAGTGTACCCGCGCAGGCAGTTGCTATATGAAAGCTAGCTGGTCTAAACATAGATTATGTATCCATGCACTGGGGGATCTGTTTGTTAAGATCAGTGATCTGTTGTGTTAAATTATATGCATACGTTAGCCTTGGTTCCAAGACTTTCCTGTAGTTCATTCTGAAATTTCACCGTTAGAGGGTGATATAAGGCGGCCTAAAACTATAGTAATAATGGATTGAATTTCACATCATGTCGGTGATGACCGCTGAATTCATGCAAATGACCCCAACGTGCTTCAAGGTCACGCACGGCGCATTTCGTTACTGAAACCTCAAACTGCTCAGATTGAAGCACTCACAAAATATTTTTGATTGGGGGAAACAGGGAAGAAATTGCCGTGTCTCGAACTGCGTGTAGTGCGCAGCACAGTCACAACGAGTGAGGTCTCCGTTCGCTTTAGCATAGCAAATTTCACCGCTCTCTCTCCGTGATTGGGAATTGTTAGCATGAATGCTCATCGCGGAGCTGAAAATGGTTAGTCGTTATAAGAAAAGACCCATCAGCGAATCTTATACGGGCACTTTAAAACCACACAAACACATAATTCTAAACGGAACATTTTCAGTGTGAGGCTCAAACGAAGCCTTTGATTGGTTTCCCAAAAGTAAGAGGAACAGCTATGAATAACATAGGCCTACAATAAGTAAACAGCCGAACAAAATGAATAAGACCCTTATTCGGAATCTGAAAAGAAACCAACATTGCGTCCTCTGTGGTATGAAAAGGCCTTTGTGTATTTCTGTTTTTATGTAAAAGTGAGTCCAAACATTTCTACTGATGAGTGTCTTTACATGCATGCCAAAAAAAAAAATCACGCATAGGGCAGGTGAGTTTTTGTGAGGGGATCTGCCCCAGATTTGAGTAACGTGGTCCAAAATAACCAGGAGAAAAATACTTCTGAAATAGAAACAGCTGTAACACTCATCTTTCTGCCTTGGATAACAAACAACTCTTTTGCTTACAGATATGCAAATCAGCATTAGCCACAAAATACACCAATTTCATTTTCGACAGAACCTTGCGAGGTTGCACGCGCTTGTGGTCAAGATAGCCAAGCTTGATGTACGGCTATGATGTTTGGAATAAAAACGACTGTTCAGTTACGTTGCCAGCGTATGTATACGCTGTAGATAGACCCTAGGGATATTTCTGATTGATTCAACAAGTACAATACCAGGTACCTCGATTGTGTTTTTTGTCAGGCCCTTCCGGTGTTTTGTTGCCTCAAGGGGCCTTGTAAACTGTCTCTCCGACCGAGCCCACCACAGGTAGGTAGCAGGGCCTTGAATTACGCTTTGTGCTGTTCAAAATCAGTTAGTTGATGCATGACTGGAAAGTCTGGATGTCTGACATTTGTAACACATTGTACGCTTTGGAAATTGAGCTAAATTGATTTTTTTAGACTTTTATCTCTGAATAACTGATTTGAAAAAAAAATCAATCATTCATTAATCCTTGCCACAGTCCAACCATTTTCTTCTAGTTTCTGCTCAATTTGTAGTGGTTAAATCAAGTAATGATTCGTGTAAGAAATCTATCATCTCAATTATGATCTATGCGTACACATACACAGAGTCCAGAGGATTAATCACCATGTCACAAAAAGGGAACCCACTTATGTTCGACCCAATTTCATTGAAATACAAAAACAAAATATAACACATGTGGCCTTTTGAAACTTGTTTAAACACAAGTAATGAACTTTAGAGATATTTTGCTTATTTTATTGCTTGTTTACTTTTGCGGTTTAAGGCCAAAACGACAATACTTAGCGTGAGAATCATAATTAAATCCACATAAACATTGAATATAAACATATAAATATACGAAAATATACATCAACAGGAAAATTACAGTTAATAAAAAACAATGGCAGCAAATTGTTCAAACAAGTAAATACATGGGGGCAAATATATATATATTTTTTCTGATAAATGCCTCAGCAGTTTTGTGTGAACTTGTGCATGTTTGATTTTTCTACCGAGACTGAAACCTACCCCCCCCGGTGTTAAATTGTTGTAACAAGTGTATTTATTTGTTTTCCCCATTTGGGGGAGACCTTTCTTAAGGACTGTGTCAGGAAAAAGTAGAGCTAAACCTCCTCTCCCCCCCGCACCCCCCCTTTCAATGTTGTGAAAGGCCGTATGCACGCCGTTCCGTGCGGCACCCACATTGGGACCACCTCGGGACGAACAATTAACATTGAAAGGGGGGGGTGCGGGGATGCAGGTCCATACACTCTAGTTACAGTAGTAAACATCCAATACCGGAGGCCACTTTTTGGGTAACTCAGTTCCAATTGGTCTGCATTTTATTCATTTTCTTTGCTTTGTTTTTGGGTTTTTGTTTTTTTGTTGTTTTTTTTTCCCATTTATAAGTGGATTTTATCCCTACTTCATTTAGACCAATGGGGGGGGGGTTTGCAGAATAGGCATCATTATTGGCGAGTGCAACATTTAACAGTAATGTACGTGCAAGTGGATATGCACAAAAATGAGGTGGTAGTGGTGGTTCGGGGGGGGGTTGTTTTCTTTTTCCCCTCCATAGCCACTCTGTTCTGGGGGAAATACTCGACAAAAGGTTGCCCTCAAATTGGCCATTTTGTAGTACATTGGGTTAAATTTCACTGAGACTGACTTCAAACATTATTTCCAAACGTTAACAGTTTGTATAGCAAGTGCTATGAAATTACCAATAAATTTACCTATAGCTAAAGTTTAATGCAAATGGCCGAAGGAAGCTACATTTTCACATTAAATCCTTTACAGATATAATTAGGGGGGGTGTCACACTGTAATCTCTGCATGCATCTTTATCTTTAAGTAGTGAAATCAGTGTACATAAGTCTTGGTTATCAACAATAAATGCTTGTACAGCTGCAGAATTGGATCGNAGTGTCTACATGTATACGTGAACTTGTGCGTGTTTGATTTTTCTTCCGAGACTGAAACCTACCCCCCCGGTGTTAAATTGTTGTAACAAGTGTATTTATTTGTTTTCCCCATTTGGGGGAGACCTTTCTGAAGGACTGTGTCAGGAAAAAGTAGAGCTAAACCTCCTCTCCCCCCCCCCTTCCAATGTTGTGAAAGGCCGTATGCACGCCGTTCCGTGCGGCACCCACATTGGGACCACCTCGGGACGAACAACATTGAAAGGGGGGGTGCGGGGGGGGGGGTGCGGGGCAGGTCCATACACCCTAGTTACAGTAGTAAACATCCAATACCAGAAGCCAATTTTTGGGTAACTCAGTTCCAATTGGTCTGCATTTTATTCACTTCCTTTTGGTTTGTTTTTGGGGTTTTTTGTGTTTTTCTTTTTCCCATTTATAATTGGTTTTTTATATCTACTTCATTTAGACCAATGGGGGGGGGGATTTGCGGAATAGGCATCATTATTGGCGAGTGCAACATTTAACAGTAATGTACGTGCAAGTGAATATGCACAAAAATGAGGTGGTAGTGGTGGTTCGGGGGGGGGGGGTTGTTTTCTTTTTCCCCTCCATAGCCACTCTGTTCTGGGGGAAATACTCGACAAAAGGTTGCCCTCAAATTGGCCATTTTGTAGTACATTGGGTTAAATTTCACTGAGACTGACTTCAAACATTATTTCCAAACGTTAACAGTTTGTATAGCAAGTGCTATGAAATTACCAATAAATTTACCTATTGCTAAAGTTTAATGCAAATGGCCAAAGGAAGCTACATTTTCACATTAAATCCTTTACAGATATAATTGGGATCTCTGCATGCATCTTTATCTTTAAGTAGTGAAATCAGTGTACATAAGTCTTGGTTATCAACAATAAATGCTTGTACAGTTGCAGAATTGGATGGAATAACTATAGTCCATACAGTTATTAATGCTGCGTGACTTCATTTTCAGTTAGAATAAGTGATGCGAAGCAGCGTGCACATGGTGGAACACCTTTTTGTTCATCTTCAAGAATTTGATGGTAGAATGCGAAAACATTCCAACGCACTGACATCATCTCAGTTTCCCTCTCATCCACACTTCCACCCTGAACAAACACTAATGGATGCTTCCCGGTGCAAAAAATGGGGGTATCTTTTTCGAGAATTAAATCTTGTGCAAAGTGTGACTTGGGAGCTGGGAGGTGAACAAGCTGACCTTCCAGTAACAGAAGCAAATCGTGCCATGGTATGATTTTGGAAGTCCAACGAAAGTCGTTCAGAAATATGACTTCAGCCTTATCTGCACCGACCCATGCAAAAGTGGTAGTTGCCGGGTTGGTAAATGTCTCATAGATTTTATTAAGTGGATCGAGTAAGAAGGTTTTCCCACAGTTTGCAGGACCAGTAATCATGATGTTGCGATATTTCCCCCTACCCTGCTCTAGAAGTGTTTTAACCGCATCACCAAAGTTTCTTTTAGAAACACCGTTGTTAAGAAGAGTATCTTCAGCACATGCTAGCCACTCCCCGTTACAAACACATTTGTCATTGGCGTGTGCCCTTTGTAGAATTTGAAGACGGTTCAGTCTAGATCTCTGCAGTAGCTCTTCCGAATGTGCCAGTTCCCAGGCATCCTGAAAATACATGAAAACACAAATACATGTAATGCCCAACTGATTAGGAAAAATTCTAACCAGATAGATGGTGAGCAATGTTAGAATTATTTTATGGGCGAGGGGCTGGAGATTTAGAAAGTCCTTAACCTTGGGGGGGGGGTTGGAAATATAGACGGCCTTTAGCCGGAATTATTCGGGGGGGGTGTAAGGGCTTGAGATATAGACTGTCCTTGACGGGGGGGGGAATGCAGATGTTTAGGGCCCCTTAAGCTTATTTGGGTTTTTTTGGGGGGGGGGGATTAGGTTACATTTTTTTGGGGGGGGAGTTTGAAACCCATTACACATTTCAGGCTTACTAGAAAATTTAGAAGTCGACCTATAACGGGAAATCATTGTTCATTTGGCCTACCTTGAGCACTTGGTTGACGACTTTTTCACCTCGGTTGATGATGAATTCCGCTAAGTCGGTTTTGCCCAACACTTTTTGTTGGTGGGCGAAGGCCAAGAACTCCATACGCGTCTTGAGACCCTTAGACACGGCGAGTTCGCCCACTTCGTAGGCCGAGAGGCGGGAGCGCTTGCTTCTCTTTGCGGGTCGTTCGGCGCTGCTGTCGGGCTGGACCGCTGTGTGGCGGACAGCTGAAGCAACGGCTGTACGCGGAGGGGGCGCGGTCGATAGATCGGGATGGTCCAGCGACTGGATTGCATGTTGGTCTTCTTTCATGACGTAGTGCCACGCCGTGAAGTAGTTGTCGTGGTTACCGGAAAAGTTCACTTTTATACCGTGTCTGTACTCCAGTATGTTGCGTACTTGTAACCAGCGCCTGGCAACTTGAAGCTTAATCGCCATGTGATAGTGAAATCCCCCGTCCAAGTGACGCTCTTTGGAGCAACACCAACACACCGGTGAAGGGTGGTTTAGAGTCTGGAAAGCGGCAAGGACGAGCTCCGCAAAAGTCTCACGATTTGGCACGAGTTCCTCCTGCGCTCGACTATAAGTTATCAAGTACACTTGACGCACTTGACGAGTGCCCAGTGTCGCCGTGCCAGGTCTGTCCGACATGATGCCTATTCTGCAAATGCCCCCGAGGGTTGAATTCGTCAGTGCTTTTTATACGCTAAAGTCGAACAGCGACACAGGCATGTCCCACCTGTTGACGGTCCACCTGTGCGGCCGACTTACTTGGCGCCATGCCAAATTTCATGTTACATAACTGGGGTACATCGAGTGTCTTTACCACGAACGGTCAACAGTTCGAAAGAAATATAATAAATATGAAGCACTGAGGTTTTTTTGCCGGAGCAGTGCTCCGATTGGGAGGCTGGTGTCTCCCAAAATGGCATTGAGAAATCGGAACTGTACGCCCCTCCAAACTTTCCCAGTTTCCCTAAACGCTAACGGTCAACCCTTTAAGTAAAATAGAGAGTAGATGATTCTATCTTTCTACTTTAATTATATGGTTAATCGTCGATGAGAACAATGGTAATTCTCAGTACGTGGGACCAAACCGATAAGTAATGGTATTATGAACATTAATGATGGCGTAAAATGACTTTCACGGGTGATATTCGTTAGGTGAGGAATGGGCTGGGGTTAATTTGTCAGGGGTAAATCATGATGCCCTCCCCGGTCTACCGTTGCCGACACCGCCCATCCCCCGACCACCGCAACAATTTGACATCAAGCCCTCTAGGTCTATATAATTATAAGGGGGTGGCGAGTTGCCTTCGTTCAATGGTGACTATGTTGCGTGCCCCCGGTATACGTGCGTGTGTGTGTGTGAGAGGACTTTTTCACAACTTTGCCTGAAAGTTTAACCCCCATATTTGGGAGATGAGGATGGCATCTCCCTTTTGATGTTGGCACCATTTACATGTAACCTCAGCTTTTCCATCTTTCGTACATCAGCATTCCGGTTTGCCATTGTTGAAAGTTAAAAAAAGTGTTTCAGAGCACGGGTGGGACGTTGACACCCCCCAAAAAGAGCTGGCGTTGGACTGGCCTGCTTTACTTCCCTCCACAAGCTTATTTATAATGTGCAGAATGTATTCCACCTGCCATCGTTAATAATAAGCATCATGTTCATTGATACACAACACTCAAACCCTACCAAGACACAACGCACACTTAACTCTTTGAGGGTGCTGTACCTAGGTGATGATATCCACTTGGGTAAGGTTTAATAACTCCTTTACTGCTGTATCATAGTTGTCACAATTTCAATGGGAGCATGAAACATTAGTGAGGATGGAATGATATCTCCATATAAAGACATCGTGTGTATGCCTTGGGATACAACCATTTTTAATCTATAAATTGACATGTTTAGAAACCCCATATAGTTGTTGACAACATTGCAAATAAATATGATTTTTTGAAAGTTACAATTAATCATGATGCTTGTCGGGCTTGGGGGCTAGTAAAAATTATCCAGTGTCAGTCCTTAATCTCTTTAACCTTAACCATGTACTTGTGATGGAAAGCACACATCAAGACCATCAGCGGGTTAAGTTTCAGAAAAACACACAAGTTTGCAGCCCTGTACACTTAGAACTCTGCTGCTCCTGGCACTGCTGTGAATGTGCTCCTTCATCCATTGTTTATCATCCAGGTGGTGGAATCTTCTGAATAATTTCAAGGCAGTTGGGTTGCCTAATTCTGACTCAATTAAATGGAGTGAGCTTGACCAGCTCAGTAATCTACAAGATGTAACAGGACCCAGCGGCGGCGGAACGATTTTCAAAGGGGGGGGGCAGTTGTTAGACTGATTAATAGGCCGATCCATTAAGCCCCACCACATTATAAGCCCTGCAAAAAGTGTGGGGGCATGCCCCCAGTCGAAAAGGGGGGGGGGCACTGCCCCCCTGTCTCCCCTGCTTCCGCCGCCAGTGACAGGGTCACATAGAGTTGTTCTAGGGTTGTTTACATTTTAAAATCGGTGTGCTTTCAACCCCACACAACAGCAGGTTCCTATGGCTTTTCGTAGACTGCTTAATCATGCTAGTCATATCATTTCATCCATGAAACCACTGTTGTCTTACCATTTTAGTTTTATTTTAGTTATTTTTTCTTTTTTTAAATTTTATTTACTGATGTTTTAATTCAATTTTGTAAATGTTTCATTTTTAATTATTGTTTTCATCTATTTGTATTTTTCTTTTATTTTCAATTTCTTTATTTCATTTTGTTAAAAACATAATTTTGTTGTTATTTTCCTTGTAATTTTGCCCTGACGTCAACAGATATTGTGCCTACATCTTTGCTAACAATGATTAAAAGCTCAGGTGCATTGCTTTCAACTACTAATCGTTCTTGCGACATTATTTTGCCAGTCAAAATGTAAGCATGATCCTACCCAAGTAAGTCATTAAGTAAAAGTGCATGGTGATGTGTATTTCTTTTGACCTTCGTTACTGTAAGAGCCCTATAGAGGGATCCCAATACGACGCTTTTAGCGTCGATCTGCACACTTCCGCGTTTGAAAACGAGGCTGTATGTGTCAGCTTCAATTCTTACTACGATCAGATGATTGAAAGTAAGGAGTCAAGACACAAAATACATAAAGGTATGTTAAATTCAGACTTCTCAGACTACACATTTTTGTGGAAGAGTCTTCCAGGATGACTCGACACGTAAAATCAAAAAATAATGGCAATTTACAGTGAACTAACGTACCTGCGATGGACGTGTATCTGCATGTGCAGTGGGCGTGGTTTAAACTGAAGTGACATCACACATACGAACCGGATGCTGCATGTACTGTGTCGACTCCGCGGGTGTGCGCGAAGAGGTTCAACACAGAGAGCTTCGGTTTCGATGCGGATATGCGCAGACGGCGCTAATTAATGTGAAATCCATCTATAGTTTAGCGTCTTTTTGGTTTGCGTGCAGCGAGTTTGGATTTGGGTTGGGAATGGTTTGAGCGCCGCCGTCAGGATAAGATGGTCAATTTGGGCTGTGTTAGGTAGCAGGCTTTGGGTTTTTGTTAGGATTTGCGGTTTGGGTGAGCTTGAAGTTTGGTGAAGTGGCTGGCGCTGGATTAGGATGGGCTGGTCACCGCTGGATTAAGTTGGGTCTTGTCAACTTATGTCGGGTTCAATGAGTCATTGTTTGAATAGGCCTTTGGCTATTTTTTTCCTGGATCTGTACGATGTGTGTGATGCAGAATAAATGACAGCATTATAAGCAATGACATGGGTGACACGCTGCTTGACAGTGTTACGGCTGTTGCATTGCTGTTCCTGCCGTGTTCGATGCTAAGCATCCACATCACCAATATTCCTAAGCCTGTAGAATATTTTTTTACTTGTATTATTGAACACCAGTAACCAATATTAAGTCTGGTTTGGTCCCGCTTAAAGGCGTGCAGAGCAATAAAGCGCAATGTGGGCAAATAATACCGCGAGAGAGTTTGAAGGTTTTTAAAGCTGTTTGCAGGTTTTACAAATGGAAATTAAGGCACGATTAGGAACATTAATTAGTATCTTTCAACTGGATTAAGACGTGACGAAGATATTGGATTAACACTAAGGTTCCATTAATCTTATTATTTTCTTTCAAAACAAAGCACTGGTTTTGAATGGATTGACACGGGTACCTAAAGAAAGAAAGAATAGGAAAAAAGTTGCGCTTGTTTTTATGTGGATTCTACCAACAGGGAGTCCAGAGATCACATTCCAACTGAATTGCTCACGTCAATGGAAGGCAGGATACGATCTTACAAAACAACAGTCACCCAACGTGGTGGTGGAAAGAGGAAATGAAGTTGGAAAAAAAAAACAGGGAGATGAAATTTCACACCAAGCCCAACTTGTTTCTCACTCTGTACGGATCAGATGCGTTAGGTATATAACTCTTAATCATTTCATAGTAGTCTTAGTCAGCCACGGCAGTCTTCACCTCGAAAGCAGCACTGAAAATGTGCTTCTTTCTCTCTTTTTGATCTCCCCGGCAAACTGCAAAGTTGATGTGCGCAGAGTTTTGACCACGTGAAGGAGAGCGGGGGTAACTTGGCTCAGGCACACGATCCCGCTCCCGGTTAAAGATAGTTGTTGGCTGTCGCGCTGCAAAACAAAATAGGCCCTGGTGTAAAGATCTGAGGAAGATGGAACTCCGTTCACTAGACACGCTAGATCGACAGCAATGGGGGAGTATCAGGAGAGTTGTGCTGTGTTGCGCTCTTCTCCTCACTGCGGGTACCTGGAGTTACTGCACTGGAGTGAGTGCTATGGTGATGACAAGGGGTGACGCATATTATCCAGCCGATGAATATGTTACTGTCAACGAAGGCGAAACGCTTGCGATGCACTGTGCTGCATCGAGGAATTATTTGCAAAGCGTTTGGTGGGGGAAGCTACTTACATCCACCAACACTGACTGGCTGACGGAGGGTACCAATGTTCACACGAGTGATACCCGAGTGTTTGTTGAATCGTCGAGTATTTATTACAACTGGCAGGTTTACGACGTTTACTCCATACACATTACTCGCGTAGCCGCTTCAGATCAAGGGAGATACATATGCTATGTACGGTGGTCCAGTGGGACTTCATATGGAAACGTCTTAGTATCTGTGAATTCTTTTCCGGAAGATGATCCAGTATGCTCCGCAAGTGAAGTGGACACATCAACGGTACGCGACACCACAGTGCGCTGTGACACAGCGCTTGGGAACCCAGGAGTGAATATTACTTGGATGATCCAAGAAACGGGTGAAGAAGTGACAGGTAGTATTTGGGATTACCGGATCGATGACCAAGACCGCCGCCAAGGTGTCTTAAACTTTCGACAGCGGGTGCATCATCAAATTTTGGTTTGCACGGTGACCAGTTCTGCCTTTCCAAGCCAGAACCGCACGTGCTCCATCGGTCCCATGCCGGAGTTGTCCTCTACGGAAGGTCCAATCACAACGGAAATATTTGATGAGACAACTGTAGAAACAGACAGGTCTCATACAGTGACAACGAAGAGCAGAACAGCTGAAACCACGATTCCCCCCACCGAACTCACGGGACAGAGTATAGATTGCCAGACATTCCCTTGCAAGGATGCCAAAGTTACAGGAGTAACGATGATTCCAAGGGATCTTGAACCTCCTAATACTGTCATTTCTTCGGCCGATATTGGAACTGTGTCAGTAGCCGTGGCAGTGCCATCTTTTGTCCTTTTTCTCATTTTGTTAGTGGGCATTTTGAAACAGAGGAAACGGTTAAAGCGAAGACAGAAACAGAGCAATCGGGAACCTGGACGGAACGCTGGGGTCGTCATCCGGAACTCGGCCCCGCAAACGCTCAACACCCTCATTGAGATCCCCAGGAGAGGAGATTCAGCGTGTAACGAAATCTCCCCGCCCGGGGGAGAGTCCTGCAACTTGCCGTATGAAATGGAGCTCCATCCTGCTGGCCCATCTGCCTCGTACACAGAAGCGTCAGAACGAAATGATGTATCCAAGGGGTTCTGCGTTACATACGAGACCGTTCAAAGGGACAACAGCGACACTGACTCTGTGATCCAAGAAAGTGGCAATCTCTACGAACACGCCAACATCAGTGGTACCAGTGTGTCAAACACCAGATGTTGTGACACCGAGGACGGAGCGTTAGATGACAGTGACAAGATTAAATCTGAGGTGTCTATTTACGAGTCTGAAGGAATGGTGGATAATGTCATATATGAATCTTACGATGGATAAACTCACGCAATCTGCCCCGATTCCAGCGTTAAAACTAGTCTTATTGTTTCAACGCTTTTTAAACGTTCTCCTGGTAACACTGGATGTTGTAGATGTTGTGGTGTTGTTACTAACCCAAAGCTGAACACGATGTGGCGTAATAAGTGAATAGCGAAGTAGCTATGGCGGACATGGGGCACCCCTCCCCCTTTGTCAGGCTTTTGCCGGCCTCCCTCCTGCTCAGAAATTAGAGAAGGAAACAAATCTGCTGTCAGCCTTGATCATTGTTCCTATGTGACCGAACCCGTGTCATGAGGGCCCCCTCTAGACAATGAAGCCAAAGTTGCCCCTTCAAATCGTTTAATGGACCCCTGTTACGCCACTGAAGGTCAGATGGGGTGGGCGGATATGGTGGAATAATATTTAGGTAGTACAACAAAACGTCAATGATTTGGTTTGGATACGTGGCATGCAACAGGGGGACTCATTCAAGTGACTCTCTCTGCAAAACCCCTTGTAACCGCAGTCAACGGTTGAAATTTCAATTATTAATGCCAACGCACAATGTAAGTATGATTAGCCATGTATCAGTCAGTGAATGGGACGTGCTAGAAGCCGTACTTTATACAATATCCAAGGCCATTTCCTCAATTGTCCCTAATTTCAAAGAAGGAATGAACAATACGCCAGTTTCCTTTCACACACGGGGCATGCAGGGGAAACATATGTAAATAAACTTAAGTTTAGATAAATAAATAAATAACTATGTCTTACATATCAGTGATCTCCCAAAGAAGCAAAATTTTAAATCAAAGCTGAGGTTGAGACATGACTTCCACATATAACTGTGCAAAATAATGTCCTTAATGTCCAAAAAAACCCCCAAAATAAAACAAAACAAAAGAGGGCAACTATAAAGCCTAACAAACCAACAGGCTTCTTGCTAAAGCACCCTTGGAAACAAAAATAACACTGAAAACAGTTCCCCGTTAAGTAAAGTTTTTCTGTCAATAAAAAACAATCGTAATCCTATCCCATCTCCAATTGTAGTCTGTTCAAATGAACTACAAGTACCTGTTTCCAGCTGAATCGTGCTATGATGGATCGACGCGAGGAGAAAACTTAAGTCAATTCACCAATCTCTTGAAATATTTGTGCGTGATATGTGAATTTATTGTTTTGTATGCGAACAGATTTATTTCTATTGATGTATGGCATCCCTGTCTGTTTTTAGAATAAACCTACTGTTAAAATATCGCTTTAAATCCTGTGATGATTCACATAAATGAATCCATGTGAAAGATTTGTGAATTACGTATTATGTTGAATGTGAACGGATTTGTTGATGAATAGAATTCCTTGGATATGATTGACATAAACTTACTCTTTGAAGCTTTGTGATGAATTACAATTAACCAAACTTTATTTATTTATCCGTTTAAAGCCAAATATACTTTTCTCGAACGCAAATGATGTTTTCGTTTGAAAATTTCAACGACAATTTATTTTACGTATACGTCTCGCTACAAACCAATTTGAAAGAGTAAACTCCAGCTCCAGCCCTGGTTTGTACAGTGACCATCAACCATGTCTTCATTTCCAAGACACTAAAGGACTTGCTCAGAGGCAGATCTAGGATTGTTTTGCTGAGAGTGGGGGGGGGGGGTAGTTGTGCGTTGGGGGTTACCACATGTAGTTGTCACTGCTGGTAAAGCCGTCCAAACTCTGTTGTGTCCTTAACCGTGCACTGCACGCAAAATAAGCGGTTTTCCAACCTTTTGATGCAGGTCCTTAAAATTGTATGGGGGTGGGTTAACACCTACTCCTGGATCTACGCCAGATGCTTCATATCGATCTCTTCCTTCCTGCCACGGTTGCCACGTGACCTTACAAGAAGTGTCACAACAGACTAAAAATATCAAACATTGCAACCGTGGCATGATTTCAACTATACTAATGAATTCTACTTGCTTCATTGCGATCTCTGTGTTGGTTATTTGCATCCTAAAACGTAAAATGAACGCTAGCAAGAACCTCAAAGGCCACCCCCCCAAAAAAAAAACAAGACAAAAAACAAAAAAAGTCGGTCTTTGGTCAGCGCGCGCGTCGATTTTGAACCTGCGCGTCAAAGTTTTTTTTCCCATTTTTTTCTCAAAATTTTCAAAACAGTGCCCTCTATTTCGACCGCCTGAATATCCGCGAGTAGACTGATTCCCGTCCACAAGTCAATAAGTCGGAAAGGCAATTTGTCCAAGGAACCAGACTAATCCGTGGGCAGCTCGTACCCGTGATAGATCCGTTACGACTGCCTAATGTTGATGTCGAGCATAAACAGTAGATCGTGGGTAGGTTACAAAGTTGCAGCCAGCTGATCAACAATGGCGGGATGACGTGTGACTTGCTACTACTAGCCTTTGCTATTTGATTAAATATGCCACTCAAAGAACGAGAAATTGCAGTATTAAAAAATGCGTCTAGTGAGGCACCGTTGGATGTCAAATGCAGTCATTTTCCACTTCAAAATGCCAGCTTACCAGAAAGAAAAAGTCACTGGAAGTCTAGTCCTGTACATATTTTTTTTAATTAAGCAAGTATGACTTTTGTCAATAATTTCGTCAGTTCCTTTTTCGATAGCTAGTATTGATGGACTGCACCAAGTTACAAGTTGCAACAAACACATCGAGCAGCCATAGTACCGTTGAGCCATACGACCACCAACAGGAAAAATGAATACGCATATTCCATAGTAAAGAATTCCTAACCAGGAAATAAACACAAAATGCACTTTGGTGGAGAATGGTTAGCGGTTCGCGTAATGCATGGGTCTGACTACACTTTCCATTTTGATCTGAGGCAGTATGCAGGGACATTCATTTACAAACCTGGCAAACGCGTTACTTGTCTGTTAACTACCATTTTGGAAGACTGATAAAGACAGTTGAAAATACCTGATAGCATTTTCCCCAAGACTCTCAACCATTTTGTCTCAATAAAAACGACGTGAAGAAAGAACTGACACCAGTTTGGTAACAATTGCCATCGACATGGCACCTAAATACCCGCACATGATGGTTTTGCCTTCCGTCGAGGCTGTCTTGGTATGTTTTTTGTCAACGATGATCGCATGGAGTGCAGGCTTGGGAGACGGCACTGTGATCCTGACAAAGGACGCTCATGACCCTGCAACAGAATACGTTCAAGTTGTGGAGGGTGGAACACTAGTTCTGCATTGCTCTGTCTCGACGGCTTTATTACACGGAGTGTGGTGGGGGAAAGAGGTTGAAAACAGACGCATTTATTTAACAGGAAACTTACAGTACAACCTAAATCTGACAACAAACGATTGTGGTGTTGCTGTATCGAGGAGTGCCAACTTCACCGAAGATGAAATGAATTACTGCAGCTATCCTCTTCGGATAAATCGAGTAGACGCTTCCGATGATGGATTTTACTTCTGTTTTGCAAGATGGCGATTAAGTGCCAGTAGTCCAACCGTAACCAAAGATGCATCTGGACCTATTGAAGTATCAGTTATAAACTTTTCAAACGGCACTCCTGAGTGTGAGTTAACTCGGGATTCTGCCAGTGGAATTTGGGTGAAGTGCGAGACCGAGCACGCTCACTCCGGAGTGAAGATCACCTGGACGGTTGAGGATACGGGCCAAGTACTCTCTGTCCAGAGTGCCACGAACCGCACTGATCCCAGTGGACGACAGTGGGTCGAGAGCTCACTATCTGTCAGTCAGAAGATGCAGAATCAGGTCCTGATTTGTACGATCACGAGTCCTGCCTTTCCGGGCAGGAACCAGACCTGCTCTGTCATTCCAAGTGTAGGGACTGTCTCACCCACACAGAGTCTTGACGCCGCAAATGCCGAACTCACGGAACCCACTCTCTCAAGAGGTAGCACAGTTACGTCTACACATCAAATATCTGTGGCCCACGAAGTGCCTTCGGGGTACTTTATTGTTTGGACCCCTTGGGCAATCATTGTGGGTTTCTCATGTTTCAGTTTTTTCATTTGTCTGTTCTGCATTTTGAAACAGAAGAGACAGCAAAGGGACAGAAGGGTGGAAAGGAAACAGCTCGGGGCAACGCGGACAGCAGGAGACAGGAGCGACGGCAAAACAAACAGAAGCAACGGGGCAGATGTCTCGCACACCACCATACAAATGCTCAGCATCGGGGGCAGAGCAGTTTCGGCGCGGGGAACAAGCTTCTTGCTTGGGGAAGAAACGTGTGAGCCCTCGTATGAAAAATGCCATAGTGCTGCCGTTGGGAATTCTTGTGTGACATACGAGACAGTCCCCCTTGAGGACAGCGACACTGACTCTGTGACCCGGGAGAAACAAGAATATGACACGTTGTATCAAAAAACACTGCCTGCCCCCACTGGTCGATAAGGCGGGAAAGCGGAAGCCCAAGAAGCGAGCTGTGCAAGTCATGGTAGTTGCGTCGTGTACAAGACACTTAACCCAGGGGACAGCGACTGTGACTCTGTCACTCATAAAAACAATCATCAGTATCAAGAGCCTGACAATATCGACACTGGTGTCTTAGAAACAGGTCGTCTTGTCGACTGGGCCGCAATTAGCGACAGTGGCAATCCTGAAGACAAGGTAAATAGTTTGCCGAGTGATGAATCTGGCAAAGGGATGGTGGATAATCCAGTATACGGACCGTACGTCGAGAAATCTAGCAAATACTAAAATAATGGTCCAAAGCTTAAAAAAAAATTAGGTAGGAATTTGGTCGTGGGTAGCCTAGACATTACTGTAGAAGGGTTCGACTACCGATGAAATGAGCAGCCTGGACCGATTAGTAGCACAGTGTTAACTAACCCTTGTACAATTGACTTCAGTAGTTCTTTCCCATCTGTTTAGTATTGTTTCTAGTTCAGATCTCGATGATGTTCCTTGTAATCTTTACCCCTGTTGCTTATTTGCAACGAGAATGGTTGAATACCACAAAGCCTGTCTCTAATAAAGTAATTTTTAGTTCGTCTGATGTTTGTAATAATACTTCGGAGTCAAGTCAACCCAGTATCACACACAGGTGTCCTGCGTGATCTTGTCTTGTTTGTGAGGTGGAAATTTTAATGGAATGAGGTGAAGGTCACCAACGTCTAAAACTAGAATACAGCGTAAAACACTTAAATTTTGCCAAATATGGTTCCTTTTCTGAACGCGAACTTCATGCCAGTTCACTTCAGCCTTCATTTGGGAGTTTCTGTATTAAGCTTGCAATCGGTAAAATGCATAATTGCGCAATGCCTAAATCAACTCTGGTACATATACTAAATTGTTTTCAGTCTTTATAAATCTGTTTTTTTTAACTGCAGTTGTTTATAATGTAGTTTTAGTGTTTTTACTATTTTTTTCACTCCAAGTCATCTGTCACCTTCCGTCATTGTAGTCAGGATGGCATGATCAAATGTCTATTTTTCTCTAGAATATTTCAACTACTACGGAATTGATCACGCTTCAGAGGAAACGTGGGCGTGTTGTTACTCAGTAAATGTTCGCTTGTGAGTTTTCTCTGTAAAACAACCCGAAAACTCTCTTATTGAATTGTTTGCCTGTTGCTATCGCCAAGTCATGACTTTTCTATTAAGAAAAATCTTCCCTCCCAAAATACGCAAGATGACATAACAGATTAACTCCAGTTGAATATTGTTGTGGTTTTAGTTGATTATTTGATCGTTTTGTAATTCATAGCAGGTAGAATCAAACGAAACAAGGTGTTGACATACACAATATTGTTGACCATTTTAAGGAAAATATCGTCTGAACTCTTCAATGACTGTTTGTAGCTTAATATCCATGTGTTTTACAAATATAAAGGGTGTTTCTCTGACGCCAAGAAGTACCAACCATCGGATAACAACGCGGACAAAAATATTTCGCAATCCTGGTATACATCAAGTCGAAAAGAGTGTTGTAAATGTTTGTAAAATGTTTTTGTGTATTATATGGTTTTGTCTAGACTAAAAACAGGAATGCACCCCGCTGTGGGATTTTATAGTGTGTACTCACTCGACTCAAATTTTTGATCATAGGACTAGTAGAACAAGTTTAGTTCAGTTAGCATATGTGAAATTCCGCCGATGCTTTATAACGACATCGTGCTAGGTTGTGTAGAGTAGCTGCAATAGGCCTTCTATCATTAGGATGTGGTAGACGCCTCGTACCATCGTGTATATAGCAAGCTCCAATAGACCAATTGCGCCCGCAAGGTCACGTAACTTAAAGTGGGTATTATATATCAACAAGCATATACCGGGCAAGATATGGGACACAGACTAGTTCTGACGAAAAGCATTTCTGTTCAACAGTTCGTTTGTAAATGATGACGATGGAACATTTAATTCAATGCTGTCATTCTTTACAATGTAACCAAACACGTTACATTACTTAAGTACTGAATATACCTAGTCATTAAATTGAGTAACATGACATAAAATAGGATTATACATTTGACAAATTAGATGACAACATTTAGGTTGAAGTTAGACAAAACAACCATACAATCTAACATAGGACAGACAAAATGACGAACAAGATAGAACAAACAAGTGTGAAACGACGTCGCATTAATAGAACACATAAATAAATATGATTTAGGAATATAAGCCGTGCAACTGGGTTTTTAGTTTTCTAACAAACACAGATAAAGAAGTAAATAATTTGAGAGAATCAACTACACCATTTCAGTACAAGATATCTTAATGAATAACATCGTTCTTAGCCAATGACGTTCTATTAAATTAGACATACCAATTTCCCCTCACACTGCTTCGAGTATTATAATTATGAATGCTAGATGCTAAAGTAAAACTAGAATTAAACTTGAAAAGGAGTAGATTGTGCATAAGTTTGTACATGAATTTTCTCAGATTAAGTTCGTACAAATGGTTACATTGGTTACAATAGGTTTAATTCAGCAAACAAAGGAGCAGAATGATCACGATAGGCAGCATTCAAAATGATGCGGACCGCTCGTTTCTGTAAAGTGAGCAATTTGTTATATTTGGATGTCATGCAGCCCCAAGTTAAAATGGCATAATTTAAATATGGTTATATGAAAGAATTATACAATGTTAATTAAATCTTACTCGGAAGATAATATCTCAAAATATGGAGGGCCTAACGTTTCGATCCTAGCAGAATCTTTCTCAAAGGCAAAATGACAATTAAGTGGACAGGACAAACAAGCAAATGGACAATCAACCAAGCATGGATGAATGCAAGAGGATAAAAGGAAAGGTCAAGGAGGCTGCAGGCTGGATAAAGGGGCAAAGGATAAAGGCTACTGCATGAAAGGCATGGTTGAACAACAAAGGCATATCTTAGACGGTTCATGATACCAATACTCTTGGATATTTTTTCTCTTGTTGATCAATATGACATTTCCATGTAAGGTTTCCATCAATGATTATACCAAACAAATTAGTATCTTTAACCTGCCTTAATATCGTATTATTTAATAAAGATGGAGCAGTTAGCGGGTACTTGTATTGACTTGTACACAAAAAATAATATAATGTGATTTAAGGGGATTGATACATAATTTGTTACCTAAGAGACATGAACTGATTTTTGTAATCTCCAGGTTTAGGTTTTGAGTAGCTTCGTTTATATTAGTGTGAGAATACAACCAACTCGTACCATCAGCAAATAAACGGAATGTCATACAATCTGAGGTATTACATATGCCGTTGATATAGAAGAGTAAAATTGTATCTAGAGTGAAGGCCGTGGCATGGATGAAAAATCAAGAGTGGTCACCCGAAATTTGGTTTATGCACTTTGTTTGATTGCTCGGTCTAATGTCGTCTATTAAGGAAGACTTATAAACATACAGAATTACCCAATACACCTGTTCAAACCATTTAAGGGAACCGAGTTATTTGTCCCCAATGCATGCAATGTGACAGTGGAGACTGATTTGTTTAATGCTGTGCATCACCTGTTACTGGACTGGTGAACAAACTCGTGTCCGTCGTACAAATCGACTCGTATGTGAGGTGTAATAAGCTGGATTACAAATCCCAGTGGCATGAAAAATACCGGCAACCCCAAAAATTAACCACGACCAAAAAATAATATAGCCCGCATATAAACACTGCAAAAAGACAAGTATTGCTTCCCTTTCAGTCCACAAAGTTGGAGTTAAGCAACCATGCCATTTGGAAAACTCCTAATTCCTCAAAACTCCAGTAATAACAAACAGTGGACAGCTGAGGGGTCAATAACAGGAAAAACAATACTCGTATGCAACTCTACCAGGATCCTGGTTTTGGTCTAAATTTCTGTCCGACTAGTGGCTAGGGACAAGAGTTCCGCGAAAGGGTTCCTGGGTCACCATTTCCAGTCCAGTAACCGTAATACGGGTGAAAACTGTCATATGATGCGCGATATGCGGAAAAGGGGGATCCCTGTATTGTTTCTTCTTTTTTGTTGGTGAAATCTTTGGAATTCCTTTCAGATTTCCGAGGGGGGTACAGTAGGTACAATAGCCTAAGAGTATATAGTCTTGGTTTCAAGACGTTAGTGCTTGAGAGCAGACACCGTGCATTGTGCGCCCCCTAACGACTCATAATTAGACCGTGCGCCAGCTCGAATTAACGTCTTGGGAATCCTGCAGCAGCGTTTTAACTTGTACTTTATTTTTTCCTCAGCTTTCCAAGGGAACCAATCAGCACAAGCTAAATTGTATGCATAATAAATTTCGATGACCTCAATAATACACCATGGTAAGGTCACATGCACCATGAGTCCCGTCAACACAGACACGACAACACAGACGTTCGTACAGAGTTAGCACGGAGTAGAACAGGTGATACTCAGACTAGCTTAGGCCTAGGTTATGACAGAGGATGCTATTCCTGGTGACCCATAATCATGTCCAGTCAGTATGCCCTCCCCAGCTAACTAGAGCATCATTAGAGACCATGTAGACCTTAACCTTGGAGGACGGAGTACCCGGACTGCAAAGGTGTTCAGGCTGCACTGAAAAAGGATGTTCCACATGTCCTCTTTCATTTTCCTTTCAATTTTTCGGGTGGTTGACCAATGAATTTTTGAGAAATTTTCACCAGAAGTAGACCAACCTTAAAATGCAGAAAATGTCCCTGCCCAGAAAAGTAGCCATTTTGAAAACCTTCCCTTCGGCAAAATGGCTCAAATGGTGCCACTTTCAAACCCGATTGCATCCAAATTGCTCAGAATTGGAAGCCCCGAGTCAGGCCCAGAGGTATAGTCTCATATTTCTTCAATTCCTCAGTTCCATGGCTCTCAGGACCCTCTAATATAGAATATTTTGAGTGTATAACTTTTATCAATGAGCTCGGCAGACTTATTTCTGGCGTAAATACGAGGGTGCACCCGTAACGGCTTGATTAAATCCAATCAACAGACTCGCAACCAATAATACGCTGGTGACCAATCAACGGGCCTGAAATCCCCACGGGACAGGAGATCCAGTCCACAGAAAACCAAAACCTGAGAGCAAACATTCAAAAGTCATAGATACACAATAATAACAACAATCAGATTTTACCTATGCAGGAAGCATTTAAAATGATTCAGTTGTGCATGGCTCATTCTATGGTTTCCTAAAGCCTCAATGAAGCAGTTAACATGTATTTACACTTAAATCAGGCTGCAGAACGGGTTCTTACACTTCGACTAACAACAAAAAGTAAAAAACAAAAACAATAAAAAACCCCCAAAACATTATAGTTTGACGGTCAAATTACTGGATTTTCAATCTAAATCTAGCCTTTAATTTACAAGAAATGTAAATACAGGAGAGGCATTTCACTGAGCTACAACACACATTCACACACGCAGCCATGTACACGTACACGTCCCTGTACTATTGAACTGTTAACCGTTAATGTAAATTTCACTTGCAAGAAAATTGGCACATTCATACTCCATAAAAGCATACGCCCCAGCATAAAAATGTGTGAGTAAACCCCTTTAATTAAAATATCGATATTTTATTTGAGACCACTTTACTTACGATACCCCCAGCATTATACAAAGTCACATGTATTGAGGAAAGGCCGTCCTCGAAGTTAAAAGTAGATAGACCAAAAGCTCTTACAAAGTATTCAAACCTTCATTTGCCTCAGGTGGCTTGTGTTGAGGATTAAACCGTATAAAAAAAATCGCTTCCGAATTTTTTATGAACCTCTCTCTAAATAACATAGTTTCATTATTGAAGCCATATGATCAGTCTTTGCTGATTCGGAAACCTATATTGTCGCAATGCATTTGATACTCCCTTGACACTAATTCCAGACTTATTTAGACAACCCCCCCCCCATTTTCCAGGAACTAGTACGATGTGTGTGGTGCAGAGAACATGGCGAAATTACGAGCAACCGTCGGCTCGCTGCTTGACATTGTTACTTAAGCCTATTGCATTTCTGTTCCTGCCGTGTTCGATACTAATTATCCACATCACCAGTATGTAAAAGCCTGTGGAATTTCATTTCATTTAACTGTTGAACACCAGTAACCAACATAAACCAATTTTAGTCTTGTTTTATCCTGCTTAAAGCACGATGGACTATTTTAATCTATATTATATCTTTACAGATTAAGGCATGGCCAAGATATTGGATCTACACTTCTTTCTATTTCATTATTTCCATTACAAACAAAAGCGCACTTACAAACGGATTGATACTGGTACCCCAAGAAAGAAAGAAAAAATAAATAAATAAAAGGTTGCACTTGTTCTCAAATGGCTTCTACCAACAAGGACTCCAGCGATCACATTCAAACTGAACTGCACAGTCAAATCCATGAGAGGTAAGATATGATCACAGAGCTTTAAAAAACAGTCATGGAGCCAGGAATGAACAATACACCATATTCCTTTTACACACAGGGCAGAGGAAACATATGCAATTGCACTTAGGTTTAAATAAATAACAATGTGTTACAGTATAAATGATCCCGGAAAGAAGCAAAATTGTAAATCAGAGCTGAGGTACAGATAAGTTCGATAAAACAACCGTGTATAATACTGGCCTTGATGTCCGAAAGAAACGGAAAACAGTCAGCCAAACACACTTAGTCAAACAAACTCGCTTCTAACTGCAAAACATTTTAGCAAACAAAATAAAACCGAAAGCAGTTACATATGTTTAAGTAGGTTATATATATAAAACAGCGCCTAGCCACAACGGAAGTCTGTTGAAATGAACAAGTAAGTACTTTTTATTTTTAAGTTATTGAACTGAATCAAACCATGACGACATTCTGCAAGGAAGAAACAAGATCCCCCCATTAAGAGTTATTTTACAAATCCATATGAAATACTTTTGAACGATGTATGGGTTTGTGTTGAATGTGAACAGATTTTGTTTAGTTCCACCATTGGTATGTATAGTGACCAGGGAAATCTAGCTCATGCCTTGGTTTGTACAGTGACCAGTGAAATCTAACCCCTGGCTTGGTTTGCACAGTAACCGGTGAAATCTAGCTCCAGTCCTGCTTTTTCAGTGGCCAGTTCTTCAATTAATAATACGAAATAATGATAACAGATTTATTTAGCACGTTTGACTATGGATACAATTGATACAGTGAAGAAAGCCCGTGGTGAAACGCGTTAGTTGTCATTATGACCGTGGAATAAACTAATGGATTTTGGCTAAGCTTTAAAAGTGTTGAGTGGATAAGTGCTATGGATGCTTTGACGAAGAAAGTTCCAGTACAGGGGATCAGAGATCGACAAGGCCTTGTCCCTGCCTTTTTGAATATGCGTGGAACTGGAGATTGTTGCTGGAGCAGAGACCACTTCGGCCAGGTGGGTTGAGTTTGAGAGATTCTAGCGCGTAAGTCGTGCATGATCATTGATGTTTTGAAGATTATTGTCCGACTGGTAACCAGTCACAGGAAAGGGCTTGCTTAGGGGCGGATCGGTAATTTTTGCTGGGATGGGGGAAATTTGGTCTTGGGTGTCACTGTACATGTACGTAGTTGTTGCAGTTGGTGCCGTCGGTGAAGCTATTCAACGTCTACATTGTGTCCTTAACCGTACACTGCACTCAAAATAAAACCCGTATGTGATTTATATTTTAAGCGGTTTTCCAACCTTTAGATGTAGACCCCTCTATTTGTTTCTCTGAAATTTTTTTCCGAGCACGTATGATGTTTTCTTTAGGAATTTCAGTGACAATATGTTTCACTTTAGACTAAGCAGCTTGCTCAAAACCAAACTGGAAGGGCTAAATCTAGCTCCGGAGATTTGGAAATGCTCAGAATTCGAATGCGCAATATTCTAAAACTGGTTTAATGGTTCTTTAATGAATGCATGAACGAGGAAACAATGGACCAGAAAATATTTATCGAAATTGCCTTATTCAATCAAGTATTCCCTTTTCGTTATCAAAATAAATCGTTGGACAGAATGAAAAAAGAAACATGTGCGAGTTTTCAATATTAAAGGGAATAACCGAGTAGGACGCTTTAGAGAATATTCGAGCTCTTGAGCTGAATCACAAAGAAGGAAAAAGCGAGATTACATAGATTTTCATCTGGAACACTGTGCTTCTAACGCAGCAGCAGACGATCTCTTGGCAAGCATCTTCGATGGATTTTGTTCTCCTCAGCTTAGCTTTCTTAACCTGTATTTTAAAGGAAGGGAGCCCTTTGCTACTGACAAGAGAATCACACCAACCAGTCGATGAGTTCATAAACGTCAGGGAGGGCGAAGTATTATCCGTGAACTGTTCTGTTTCTGACAAATTCTTGCAACAGGTATGGTGGGGTCGATTAATCGGATCCGAAAAAGTCTGGCTGACGGAAGAATGCATCATGCACTCCAGCGATTCTCGATTCTCGGTTTCACCCCGCCAGTTTGACCAGAAGTACAGTATTTATTCCATGCATCTAACGATGGTAAGTATATTTGTCATGCAGTGTGGGGTGGTAGTCAGTCGTTTGGTTACATCATGGTATCGGTACGGTACTTTCCTAAAGAGAACCCTCTTGCACAACGACAAGCGACATCGTTTCAAGAGAAACCATCGCTGTGTGATGTGATACAGCTATCGGCAATCCTAAGGTTACCATCACCTGGACAGTTGTTCCCATGGGTGATAAAAGCATCACAGGTAACATCTCAGGTTACGAACTATTGCAGAACAAACGCGTGAGGAGTGTTGTTAGATTTGGTAGGGAGCTATGGAATCAGACCTTAGTTTGAAGAGTGACCAGTTCTGCATTTCCAGGCCGGGAAAGGGAATGCTTCATTGTTCCCTTCGTTCCTGCAACTGTAAGTCACCTCACAACAAATTTCACAACGAATATCCCACATGTGACACATTCCAAATCTTGATATCATTTCGACTGTATTGATAGTTCTTACCTGCTTCACCGCTGCGCCGTCATTGTTCTGGTTATTTGCATCATAAAGCGGAAAAGAAGCGTGCAAGAACCCCCAAAATCTAACAATACCGACCGGAGAAACAACCAACACTGCTCTCGAAGTCATGGAAATCAAGCACAGTGGTGGGAGTGGCACAATCACGAAATCGGCGGATTGGAGACCATTAAGAAATACCGCGTGCAAAGTTGATGTGGACATAATTCGCGACCCTGTTTTCCAGGAGATAGAGGAAGGAGACATCGTAGACGAGCGTGTCAATAGCAGTAGGCCTACCGGCAACCCCGTGCGAACAGGACAAGATAGCGGCGACGTGATGGGAGGTAACAAGTAACAGCTCAAGACTTGAAAGGATTTCAGTGGATGATAATTTTGATATGGTTGATAATCCAATTTATCATTCCGGTGGTAGGAAGACGATAGATAGCAACTAAGAAACTTTAAGACATCTCAAAGCAAAAGAGCGATTTCATTTTATATGAACCCCCCGGGCCCCCCCCGGCTATGCCCATGGCTCCAAGTCAGCCAGGCGTTGCGGGATCAGGTCCTGATCTGTATATTCAAGATCCCTAAAACAAACACTCTCAAGTGAAAACGCGTGCTTCTCCACATCGCCAATGTCTGCGACCGCGGGAGTCCATCGTCCGCTGTTTGGACTATTTTGGCCATCATTTCAGGGATTTAATCCTGCATTGTTGTCTTTCTTATATGTTCTGGATTTGGAAGCAGAAGAGGCGGCGAACAGATGGAGACAGAGGGGGGATAAACAATGCAGGAACCGGGACCCCGGCAGTGGGACTCAGGAACAACTCGGAAGCAGGCAGGAGCGTGGGAGTTGGTATCTCGCCCTCTTTCACGCAAATGACCAGCGGCTGGAGTGGGGAGGCTACTGGAGCAAATCCAGCCTGTGAAACAAGATCCATACCCAGGGAAGGCGTGTGTGGGTCATCTCTCTATAAAGGAATACAGCCAGAGCACGCCAAATCACCTTCCCGTACCTGACGCCAATGCATCAAGTATGAATTCTTGTGTAAGATACGATGGGGACAGTGGGGACTGTGACAGTGACTAAGTGTCCCAAGAGACTCAAGAATGTATGTATCAACAAACACTGTTAAACTCCACTCATCGATTTTGCCGGAAAGCAACTGCCCAAGAAATGAACTGTGCACGTAACACATAAATCAGTGTCATATAGAGCCTAAGAGTTGGCCCCTGAAGGCGCAGTTCAGGAGCCTTTGGATTTGAAACATTAAAAATGTTGAAATTTGTAATTTATTTTTTCAAATTTGGAATAATGAAAAAAATCCACTCGTAAAAGGCTTTTTGTAAAATATTTGCCAGCAGATCAATTTAGGGAGACTGAAAAATTACCTGACCTTAAAGAGAAATATCCTGCCAAATTTGACCTATCACTTCCGAAAATTTAAAACACATGAAGAACAGTGCATTTTGGTGGACCTATATGCAAATGAACAGGTACGGGATTATACTTAATGGTAGTCTTTCGATAAAAGCCAAAATAGTAACAGATTAAAATATCTTATTTTTTGGTAATTTATTAGGAAATAAACTTAAACATTAACCTGCTTTGACAAAAGATTCTAATGTATAATCTAACCTTTGCTGACAAGAACTGCATCAGGTCAACTCTACTGAATCTAGAGTCCATCAACTGCAGGTAGTTCAAGCTTTGCAACGTTGTACAATCTCATTTATACTCCCAGAACTGAGAGGTCGTTACCCAGCTGTCAATGCCGGGACAAGTAATTCAAAGGAATGTAAAAACTGAACTCCTCTTTGGAACTTTTGCAAAATTTACAATTTATTTACAAAATCAAAATGTGTTTTGTCTGGTTGAAAGACTTTGGCTCCGATTACTTTTTCACAGACAGAAATCCTCGTCTTACAAAGATGGAATAGTGAATAAATTCACGTAATAAAACCCAATATTACAAGGCCTTTTCTTTCGTTCTTTTCTTGTCGTACATTTCCAGAGTACAATTATTTCTCTCTTTACTTAAAACATTACCTTTAATCTCTGTTCTTTAAATTACAACATACAAAAAAATTATCACTCAAATCTTTGGTCCTGAGTCACACTGCAGATTCACAGATGTGTTCTTGTTAGATGCTTCCTCTGCAAGGTTTTCCTCCAGTTATTCATAGGCCGTCATCTGTGTGAGGTGGTTTTCAGTGACCAAAGCCAACGAGTTTTTCCAACTTGTGGATATCTAATTAATATAAAGAGAAATCGAACCTCTCGAAATTATCTATCTTATGACCAGTTTGGACGGTTAGAGCAACATAAACCGTATAGCAAATCATATACTTCGGACAATCTACTACAGTAAGATAAATGCATAGATTTGATACGTTAGTACAATTCAACCAATATAAGGTTTTCTTCTCCTTAGAAATTTTATACCAGGTAATGAACTTAAGCTTGTAAACAAATTAAATCTTTTCGAAAAGTTAAAACTTACGAGTTTTTTCAGGTGTTTCTTTCAGGTTGAGTCTTCCCTGCTACCAAACTCCCAACGAGTTCTTAAATTAATGTAGTTTTGCCAAACGGTAAAACGTTGGCAAGTGTCAACCACTTTTATCAAACTTTTAAAAGTTAAACTGTTTACGGCTCCAACACCAGATAACTGTGTTGGCTGATGCACAGACTACAACCTACTTCTTAGCAAGTGGCAATCCAACATACATCCTCTCTATCTGCAAGCAACCTGATCTACTTGCATTACACTACTTCCCTCTGAATCTACCCAAAAAAAAGGTTTTTTCCCTACAGCTACGCACAAAGGAGGATGAGCCTTTTCTTACACCTATACACAAAAACTCTTATATCATTAATTAGCCTAACAATATCGAACTAAATGAAAATGTGCAGCTGGACTGGTGACCCTACACTAAAAGAGATCATGGTGAGTACTATCACTGAACTAAGGGAACAATAAATATACATGAAGGCAACTCATGGCCAAAAGACAGTGAAAGAAAAGGGGGAACTGTAATACAAGAGTCTGAACAATGAACTTTTGGAATCAACTATTCGGCTGAAGGTAAGTAAAGAACAAGAACAAGCAAAAAAAACAAACAAACCAAAAATGGAACTACTGTGACACCATTTCCGGGTGACGTTTCCTCAATGTTACTCTGCGAGGACAAAGGGAAAATACCGACATGAGCGTGTTGGGTGGTTTCAGTTAGGAATCATTCTTTCAAAAATTATCGACCGTGATAGGACGTCCCCATGTAAAATCCCCATAGGCAGGCCACGCGAGGGGTACAGAAGCTCACTGAATGACCCTTTACTCTCAGGCTTTATTTAGGCTCTGAAAACTGCTACCCGTTGATATTGCTCTGTATGAAGTTTCATGTGTCAGGAAGCGAGGATACATGGCCAAAAAATGTGTAACACAAAACAATTTCTCCAAACGACCCGGTTACCAGGAAATACTGACCAAAATGGTTCAGCATGATATTGAACACTCCTTACGCGCTCTGATTCTGATCCAAGCGCTCCATCTGGGCAGGGCTGCAGTCATATTCTATTTCTATTCTGCAACCATCGCAACTCTCTGGGGTGCAGTGAACTAATTCCAGCCCCAAACCGACATTTCTGGAGCTTCACGTGTTCAAAGTAGTTCGCTGCACTCTATTGAATAACACTGTACTAGCAAAATACTATCCACTGAATCACAAACCATGGAACCTGTTGGCCCTCTTTTTGGGTGTCCCGGATAAAATAATTTGAAAGTGGGTTTCCCTTTGTCCTGTCATCATCACTTTTATACAAAAACGATCGTGTCAAATATAAAACGCATGCAACCGAAATTAACAGACACATTGAATTAGCACTTGTAACAGGGCCAAGTTATCAAGAGTTGTATTCTAAACTAAATGAGCACGGACATTAACCACAGGCATAATAGACCGACTAAACTGACCACACACGTGGGCAAGAGTGAGGACATTACGCACAAGCAAGATCACTTTGATTGTAGTTGATCGTGATATCCTTCACACTTGGAAACTTGCTCATGAAATCAAAATCAAGCTATTTTATTCAAGGTTTGTTTAAAAAAATAGCAACAATACCCATTATATGAAAAAATGAATAATAACAGATTAACCGAGATTAAAAAAAAATGTTTGAACTGCTCCTGGCATAACCTCATCATGGACGCACTCTTGTAGGTAGTGTTCCCAACAAATACGACATCACGGCTTCCACAAATTATTGTCTTTGCAGAGTACGCCTCAGTCCCCGAGTGTTTATTTCTTGGAATTCTACACATAAAAATGAATAAATAAAACAAATAATGTCAATAAAAGAATTGAATGGCATATAAATTGAATGGTTTCCAATAAAAAAATCCCACTGATAAAAAGACGCAGGTTCAGAAATTTGACTGGAAACCGATCTGTGAAAATAATGTAGGGTCATAAATAAAACTCCCGCAAATAAGCAGAGCACATGTATTCAAAATCGATTTCACATTGGTTTTGCCTATTGCGATCGGTATTATATTTGTGTTGAAAACTGAAACTTAGGACTGAAAGCCAGGTCCACCTGCACGGTTATCAACAGTCCGAACTGAAGACATCTAACGGCCGTACAATTCCAAACAATTTTTTCGGCAATTTCCCCTTTTCAAAGAAAGCAAAATTGGAGCAACGAGTTCTTCAGCCGGACTTATTTCCCGTGCCCAGCATATGTGTCGGACGCGCGCCAGTCTGGTGTGACGACCCCAATTCAAACTTTCAATCCCTCACCGATGAAACGCGTGCAGACACAAGAAAGAGGGCGCCGTGTCCTATCCAGTCTTTGTGATGGAGATCAATGACTGCAACCCGTAGTCGTCGAGGGTATTTGCAGTGCGCACGTGTTTCTCGCTCATGGAAAGATTGACTCTTTTTATTGTTCAAATGGAATCAGTACGATGAATGTCTCGCAGGAATCTGGAGAGTTCCTTTCAGACATCTTGGGGGGGATGTGTTAAGTAACAATAGTCGGGAATGTGTATATGGATTGGACATGTTGGGGGGGGGTACCCCTCTGTCTCATTTCTTGCTGGGTATAAGAATTACCTCGTACCTTTCCACTCCCAGTGCCTTATGTGGGCGCTGGGAGACTAACAAACTGTTCTGCCAGTTATCAATTATTTAATAATCTAATAGTCAATATGAGCCAGTGCCACAGATTATGTCAGGTTTTGTGTAGAATTTGCTATTTCCAAACGAGTCGTGCCACAACAATCGCGTCACATCACCAAATGGGTTGCCCACCGAAACCTCGGAACTAAGGACATAAGTTTTCGTGAGGGTGCCACTATTTTTCGAGGCTTCTAATATTAATCGAACCTAGTAGACAACACATAAATTCTTTTGATGTTCCATCTTCATGATAAATTGAGTCCTCCAAACTGGGTTAAATAAGCTAAAATTCTTGCAATATTACGGTGAATTAAAACATTTTAAACATCGCCCAAGCCACAAGGGACGTCTGTAAAAAGGACCCAGTAGGTATGCCCTACTTGTTGGTTTTTTGTATGCTTCTACTAGAACGTACCGGTACAATTTGTTTTACTTATAACTAATGTAGCTTGCTAAAAGCCAAACTGAAAGAGTGAAAATTAGCTCCAGCCTTGGTTTATACAGTGAGCAGTTCTTCATTTACTGGAAACGCAAGGGGACAGATCTAGTATTCTTGCCGGGAGGGGTGGGGAAATTTTTGTTTGCGGGGGGGGGGAGTTACTGCATGCAGTTGTCGTCGTTGGTGATACTGTTCAATCTCTTTGCAGTGTCAACCGCGCACTGCACGCAAAATAGGATCCCTATGGGATTGATATTTTTAAAGCAATTTTCCAACCCTTAGGTGAAGGTCCCCTATACGGGTGTGGAGTGACACCTATCCGCCTGAGGCTTTATCCACCCCTCCTTTCCAGTCACTGTAAGCCGCGTGGCCTCACAACAAATGTAACGACAGGGACGCAAAATATTACACATTCCAGCCTTGTCATGATTTCAGTTCCACTGATAATTTGGTTATTTGCATCCTCCAAACGTAAGAAAGGTGCTAGAAAGAAACTTAAAATCCCAAAACAAATTCCGACCTAAGACGAAACGAGAAATCAAAGAAATCGTGTGAAGTGGGAGGGGTGGCACGATCATGAAATCGGCGCATTGGAGACCATTCAGAAATACCAGTTGGACAGCTCAGATGGAGATAATTTTATGATCCTGTCATCCAGGAGACAAAGGAAGAAAACAACATTTTTAAACGTGTCGAAAGCAGCAACAGCTGTGCTGTACAAACAGCACCGACGTGTTGGGAGTGACAATATGAGCTTAAGACTTGAAAAGATTCCGGTGGATGATGACTTTGATCAGGAAATAGTTGATAATCCCAATTTATGAGGCTGGTAGCAAGACTTTGTAGCAACTAAGAAAGACATTTGACAAAAAACGCACAGAGTGGTGGGTGGCCCAATTCTGAACTGGGCGCATTGGAGACCATTCAGAAGCACCAGTTGCAAAGTTGAGATTCACGACATAATTCACGACAAGTTGAGGGAGGAGTGGGAATCATACACGAATATTCCATAGCATTACCAGCATGACCCTGAGAAGAGGAAACATAACGCTGATGTGTATGGAAATAGCGATAACCAGTTACAGGACTAAGAATATGACTGAGGCTGAATAGGCCTACATGGTTCATAATTCAGTTTATTGGTGTCCTGGTGGCGAGACTACACTGGCCCATCCTTTCGTCATTTGTGCCTCATGTTTCTTTGAGGCAACAAAAATACTCAAAATCTAAAGAAAGGTACCAAACAACTAACCTGATGAAGTTTAAACGCAATGATTGTTGTATTTATCCGAGGCAAAACAAAACAACGAAACGGAACAGAAAGGAACGGAAACAAAACAATATCCTAAGATCTCAATTACGCAATTCGGCCTGAATTCAGCATTTCGGACACGTTCCCATTAGTTACACAGCAGCCCGCAATGTTGCACATTACAACCAACAAATTTAACCTCTCGCGTCAGGCGTTGTGTCAACGCTGGTCTGCGGTTCGCTGAGTTAAGAACGAACTACCAACTGCAATCTTCAAAAAACCGTCTTATGGCACATTGTTGGAACTGTAATCTTTTCACTGTATCAAGACTGACCCCTTGTCAGGAAGAACAAAATCATAGGAAGTCTAGTTCTATGCATATATTTAAACCTAATATTATTTTCAACTATTATTCGTCAGTTGTTATTTTGGGGGGGTGCAGCTGGAAATGATGACTTTAAGCAAAGTAGGCCTACATATTTCTATTCCCTCGTGCAACCAAAGTACAGCGGAGTCATACGACCACATAATACATGTAACAGAAAAAACCCAGAATGTTCTATACTAAGAAACAATAACCAGGAAATGAAACTGAGAAATAAACAGTGATGCACTTCGGTGGCAGGTGGTTAGCAATACGCGTAATGGGCCTGATTATACTTTTATTTTGACCGAGGTCGTATGACTTCTGTCCTTTTGAAGTCGACTATGGTTGGCCGTAGGTACAAAAGTAAAGAACATTTCAGCAAGTGTTCAGTAAAAATTCCACGAAGTTATCAGAACACTAGATAATAATATACATTCTAATAAATACTGAAAGAAAATACAACCCTATTTAAAGTCAATGAGACAAGCATCTACACGTATTTTGAACGAATTGAACCTAAAATTGAAAACCCACACGAAGGTGATATTTCTGCAAACTTTGGCCGCCCATACAAGTTGAAGGCTAAATTATATTTGTCTTTTAAGCTGGGCAAACACGTTATTTCTCTGTTATAGACCCTTCCGGAAAGATTTATAAGGACAGTTTAAAATACCTGACAACGTTTTCGCCAATGTCAACTATTCTTTTCTCGATAAAAACGACGCCAAGATCGATTTGACACCGTTTCTTCTTTGCAACCATTTGGTAACAAAACTATCAATATGACACCTAAATACCAACCGGTTATTGTTCTGCCTTTTGTTGAAGCTGTCTCGGTGTGTTTTTTGTCAACGATGGTCGCATGGAGCGCAGGTTTGGGAGACGGCGCAGTGATGTTGACAAATGGCGCGGGTATGCCAACAACAGAATTTGTCAATGTTGTGGAAGGTGGAACACTAATGCTGCAATGCTCAGTCTCGACGGATTTATTACAAGGAGTGTGGTGGGGGAAAAAGGTTGAAAACCAAGATATTTATTTCACAGAAAACTTACAGTACAACCTAAATCTGACAACAAACGATTGTTGTGTCGCTGTATCGAGGAGTGCCGACTTCACCGAAGATGAAATGAATTACTGCAGCTATTCTCTTCGGATAAATCGAGTAGACACTTCCGATGATGGATTTTACTTCTGTTTTGCAAGATGGCGATTAAGTGTCAGTAATCCTGCGGTAATCAAGAATGCTACTGATCCTATTGTAGTATCAGTTATAAACTTTTCAAACGGCACTCCTCAGTGTATGTTAACACTGGATTCTGCCAATGGAATTTCGGTGTCTTGTGAGACCGAGCAAGCTCACTCCGGAGTGAAGATCACCTGGACTATAGAAGATACGGGCCGAGTACTCTCCGTCCAGAGTGCCACGAACCGCACGGATCCCAGTGGACGACAGTGGGTCCAGGGATCACTATCTGTCAGTCAGGAGATGCAGAATCAGGTCCTGATTTGTACGATCACGAGTCCTGCCTTTCCGGGCAGGAACCAGACCTGTTCTGTCATTGCAAGTGCAGGGACTGTCTCAGCCACACAAGGTCTTGACGCCGCAAATGCCGAACTCACGGAACCCACTCTCCCAAGAGGTAACACAGTTACGTCTACATCGCGAATCTCTGCGGCCCCCGAAGTGCATCATACGGAGTTCGTCATTGTTTGGACCCATTGGGCAACCGTTGTGGGGTTCTCATGTTTTATCTATTTTACGTGTCTGTTCTGCATTTTGAAAAAGAAAACATGGCAAAGGGACAGGAGGGGGACAGGGAATCAGAGCAGGGCAACGCGGACAACAGGAGACAGGAACGACCGGGTAGGTATCTCGCACACGACCACACAAATGCTCAGCATCGGTGACAGAGCAGGTTCTGCATGTGAAACAAAGGTCTTTCCCGGGGATAAAACGTTTGGGTCCTCGTATGATGAATGCCAGACTACCGCTGGGACCGTGGACAATCCAAAATATCAACCTCAAGACAAAAAGCCTCGCAAACGCAAGAACAATGACTCAAAGCTTTAAAAAGATAGGTCACTCAGAACTTTGCAGTGGGTAACCTAGACATCACTGGCGAAGGGATTGAGTCTTCTTGAAATGAGTAGTTCGGACCCATTAGTCATACAGCATTAAATAGCCTGTGTAAAATTAATTCAAGGAGCTCTTTCCAATCCGTTTGGCATAATTACCAGCGCAGACCACGATGATGTTCGTTGTATCCTGCACGAGTAGCCGTCATTGCAGCAAGTATAATTTAATATGGAGAGACTATACATTCAATTGTACGTGCTGCAAAACAGCTACACGTGTAGACACTGTAGAATACAACGAGCATCATCATGGCCTGAGCTTTGTGATTGAGTAGAATCAGACACAATTACTTCATTTCAGTCTAAAAACTGGTGACCCACCAGGTGTGGTTCTACCGTAAGGAGGTGGGATAGACGGCCATTAGCCCCCCCCCGTGCTATAACCCCCCCACAAAAAACAAAAAAAAAGTCCTATACTAGATTCCCAGTGGCGAAAGTTAAATGTCACGCGCGAAGGGCTAGCGACCGACCCTTAAAGTTCGCTCGAGGACCGCGCATGGACCCTGCATGATCTCGTCTTGCGTAGGAACTGTAAACGTAAGAGGAAAGAGTTAATTTATGGTCGCCAATGTCTTTGTAGTACTAGTGTACCGCGTAGAACATTTAAATTTAGACAAAAATAGTTCCTTCCCTGAGCCCTAACCTTTATATTATATTGGTTTACTTCAGCGTTTATTGGAAATTTCTAAAAGCTTGCAATTGTGTGTGCAATGGGCCTGATGCTAGACCGACTTTGGCTTACTTGTTCAAGGTGTTGACTTACTTATAAATCTGTTGATGTTTTTCCAATCCTGAATTTTTATAATGCAGTTTTGGTGTTGCACTATGTATTTCCACGAGCAATTTCTCACCTTGCGTCATGTTAGTCATGAAATTGCACGATTTTAATTTCTAATTTCATTACAAATAATTATTCTAACTACCAGGGAATTAATCAGGATGTAGTCGAAAAAAATGCTTATGTTCTCGTTTTTCTCATTAAATGTTCACTTGCGTGCGTTTTGTCCGTATTACAACCCTTAAAATTCTGTGATTGAGTTGTTTGTGCATTGCTACCAGAAAAAGTAATGACTTTTCTGTAACCTATTGTAGTTTGGTTTTATTTTGTGTTTAACCGTTCTGTAATTCTTATCCGGTAACATCAAACCTTTTTAAAAAACAGATGGCTTCAGAATACATAATAATGTCGACCATTTTAGGTCAAGTATCATATTAAATGCTTCAATGGCTGTTTATAGCTTTAGCTCCATATATGTTTCTGAATTATGCATACAGGAAGGTTGTTTCTCTGGCACCGAGAACTATCAACCACAGGATAAAAACGGAGTTGCATAACATTAGAGGCTCCAAGTTCATGAATCATGTGAAAAGTAATATCTGTGATGGACACGTTCAAGGGACCAAAAAATATGGGCCTGATATTTTCCAATCCTTGTACACATCAAGTTGAAAAAGGTCTTATAAAAGTATTTTAGTGTAATATATCGTGTAGCCTATACCAAAAAACGAAACAATAGGCCTACAGTGCATTGAGATTTTATAGTGCCTACTCATTTGACACAAAATATTAGTAATATGACTAGCAAAAATGGCAAATTTAGTGTCAGCCTACTTTGCAAATGTGAAATTTTGCCGATGCAGTAGAGGGTGTGTTTGGATGTGTAGAGCAAATGTATAAGTAGTAAAATCATAAAAGGATAAGAACGTCCCTTTTTTTTCTTTGTAGATGTAGCTTTTAATAAGTTATTAGTGCATTTGAATGGCATCGAATCTGGGAGATTCATCCAGAAACCTGTAGTGCCTTAATAGTTCACGCGATAATCAGTGTGATAAGGTGCATCATCATAACTTGTATAAGTTTGATGCACGAGCAACCGACCTATAATCTGAGAGGGTATTATTTATGAAGTTCTTTCCAGTCCTAATTTGTCGCTGTGAAGATTTGGGTAATAATGTATTTGGGTGCCGTTCTGACAAAATCATTCCTGTGATTTGTGAACAGCGGCATGTTGGCGGATCGGGTATTTAAGGCGGACACTACGCCTTTAAAAAGATGACGTAACGGCCCGGTATATGATTAGGCCTGTGTTGTATTGCGATAGTCTGGTCTGAGTAGCAAAAGTTTCCAGTTGGAGTTTCCAGTCAAGGTAATGTAACAATCAAAGTACTCGTTACCATTTACCTGACAATAAACCTTTTACGGTGGAAGGGTCACTTTTGAAGGTTGGAACAAAATTGACGTTTCCTCTTCCCTCCCCTATTACTTTCGTCTCATGACTAGGCAGGTTGTTGTCCATCAAAGAACCATCCTGTTAGTTTTCACCCATTGCCCGCCACCCGTTGATAGTTCCCGTGCTTTGTGTACAGTTTTGTTTGTCAGGGAACAAGAGGACTCATAATAGCTTAAAAAGTGCAACATGAACTGTCAGAAAAAAAATATTTCCTCCAGATCATTCAGTAACAAGGAAATGGTTCATCATAATATTGAAAGCCCATATATACAAGCTTGTATTCCGATCGAAGCGCTAACTCTTGGCAGCTGGGCCGGAGTCATGTTCTATTTTTAATCTCAAACTATCGCAACTCACCTTCAAGGCCCATTGAAACAGTGTATAATCAACAAAGTTCAAGGCTCCATAACATACAACCTGACACTACTCGAGTTTCTCAAACTAACAAAAGCAAAAGAATACAATTTAAAAAAAATAGTCATGACCGAATTCTTTTCATTTCTTTTCAAATTTTGGTGTGTTGGCCAATTACAATTTTAATCATTCGCACAAAGAAAAAAAAAACAATCAAAAACCTCACCCCTTGAAAAGTGATAATCCCCAAGTCTGCTGGCGGACTTTCCTCTACCGTTCTCGGGCTGTGGGGACCGTTGTCCATTGTTCAATCAGCTCTACCGTACCCTTGGATGGAAGCCCCCAAACCCAGGTGATCCGGGCCTATATTTCCACAATCCCTCCAGGCGGCCAGACACTCTTTTTGAAAAGAAACCGTGGGTGTAGTGCACTGTTTATACCAATGAGTGGAAATTTCACTTAATATCAGTTCACTGCACCTCTGAATGATAATATTGCACATGACTCTATATTGCAGGCCACTGTAAAAAATGGTGTCATCTGTTGCCTCTCGTTTCTGAAGTCTCTGGTAAAATACCTTGAAAGTGGGGTTCCGTGTCTGTTATCACCTATACATACAAAAATAGCAGCATCAAATTTTACTTGAATTGTTTCAGTCAAACTAACAGGCGATCGAAACAAACGGACAGATTGAGCCTGGTTTAAAAAAAACTATTGAGGGGGCTACAGAACAAATATGAAAGAGAAAGTGTATGCAGGGCAAAATATCAACCAGGAGAGTGCAGATTCATCACAAATATATTCCTCAGTAATGATTGTGTACAATTCAAATCAACTGCTAACCGCAACAAGGAAGTTTACTTAAAAAAACAATGACTGTGAAATTCTCAATCGACTAATGCAGATAACAGATGGGATTCAATCGCTGAAGGCGTCTCTCCAGCTGTTATATGGGCAGTGGCCGATTTCACGGTCGTAGGTGAAACTTCCAAGCAACCAATAACCATCGACTTGTACACTAGGGAATGATTGCAACAGTAACTTGGTGGTCAAACCTGCAAATAAAACCGAATGACTTCCAGGAGAAAAGGATCCTCTCTTCATATTTAGAATTGGGAGTGTACGTATGATTTCCCCCTAAACAGGACCCAACAGTATCGACAGAGTGCGGCCTCGGTGGTATGCATTATTCATTATTTTGTCGAAGGCTTGAAAGAATCATTAGTCATCTATGTGTAATAAGGAATAAGGATGTCCAAGTGAGTGGCTTTGGGCAGTGGCTTTATAGACGGGTGGTAAACAATCCTGGATGGTAATTACGCAGTCGTAAGTTCTATCTCCTTCATCGGTTTCTGTTCTCTTGTCTTCTTTATAGTTAACATAAGCAGGAAAGAGGATCCTCACACAATATACCGGACGCCTATGCTGGATTTTATGGTCAAAACGAATTGTGAAAACATTTATATGCATGCTATCTATCGTACACGAGATAGGAACCACAACCAGTAACCGTTTGGGGAAAAAGTAAAGTCCCTGGAAATTTGGAGGTCGAATGGTTCGGGCCTGGGCTTGGCAAATGTGGGTTTACTCTTCCGTTGGGCTAGATTCTTTGAATTCATGGCAGAACATGCCCCGGCATATATAATGAGTCACAGGCTGGGGTATCACAAAAAAAGAAAAAGATTTGTTCAGCATGAAAGGTACCATGTCCTATGAACAGAGTGAAAAAAGAAATGAAATGTGGCGTACAACGGGATGTGGCAGTACATTTCTGTAAAAGTGTCCCTTTTGTTCAATTGAATGTGTTTGTCTTTTCCTTTTTTTATCCAATATTTTTAGCCTGTGTGTTCCCTGGAATTTTTTTCTTGTGTCAATTTCCCTGATCAGAAGCTCTTTTTGACAGGCTTACTCTTAACACATTGACCATTGTTAAATTCAAATTCAGGAATTGTGTGTGCCACACTTTCTACTCTGAATAGCGCCGCTATTAAAAGATTGTTTGACCCCCCATGGCTTTCGATTTTATGCAGGAATGCTTTGTCGTACCTTTCACATTCAATCCCGATATCATTTAATGACTTCGTTAAAGCCACTGAATTATACACTTTACAATGACAAAAGTCGTGCTTGCAAATGTGAGCTAAATAAGAGACCCGGAGATAATGCAAGCACCGAGAACGAGTAAAACTAGTGGGCGCTAGAATTCCAAGATTTGCGGGTGCGCAACAATATATTTGTTGGAACTCCCGTCTGCTACGCC
>NW_019091669.1:188774-199859 GCF_001949145.1 Acanthaster planci
GGGGAATTAAGGAGAGGTTGTGCAATCGAGCTCTGCACACCATCTACACGTAGCCAACGTCCTCGGAATTCATTCAAGCCCCCTTGAACTGCAAGTCCTTTAACTGCAAGCTCTCCGGCTTATTGCCAAGTGAAGCCAGACAAGTCATCGCCAACTTCAACGCATCTTCAAGCTAGGCCCCTTATTTATTTTTGTTGTTAATTATTAATTATCTTCCGGGAACAGAATCCCTGGGTTTTTCTTGTTATTTTGAAATATACATGTATGTATCCTTTAGATTTAGGATATTTGTATTTTCGCACAGCGTGTGAAAACTTTCCGCTATCTTGGCCGGAAACGCACTAATTTCCACTAGTTGGCTGGCAATAAAATGGCGTAAACTAGTAAACAAATAAATAATGTAAGCAGGTGTCATAATTTTCATATTATGCCAGCTACATTTGTTTACCGGATTACCGGAGTATGAACCCAGTAAAGTCAGAGGAGGAAAGAAATTAGAATAAATCTTACATAAAACTAACATGGAATACATTAATCTGTAAGTGCTTGTGGTATATTAGAGGAAGTAAGATAACTTCGATTTATTTTTCCGCCGACTCAGACCATGTCGTCTGGAATTATTTAAAATACAGTCCATTTTTTTCAAAACCCTGGAAATCCTGATTCTGACAATAATAATATATTTCATTTTTGGCGTTATAACCGCATTGCAGTGCGTTTCTAATCCACCTTCAAAAATGCTGGCGTTGTGCGATGAGTGATGTACAGTTTCAGTAAATTAGTAGTTTCAGTGAGGCACATTTTAAGACTTTTTGGCAAAACCGCCCTTTGTTTCTTCCAAAAGTAGTTTTGTCCCTTCGGGGGAGGAGACATGGCCCCAGTTCACCTTCCTCTCCTGGACTCACCCTTGAACCGATTACACCGGTCTTGGGAACACACGTATAAATATCATCCCAGCCCAACCCCTGCCAACTCACCGGTGTTTCGGGGCAAGCTTCGAAGCGATACTCTTGGAGAACTCGAGTCAGAAAGACTTTCATTAGGAGCAGGATGAGTTTCACGGCGACACAGGCCCGTGGACCACCACCAAAGGGAAGCCATGCCAATGGTTCGACGGAATCCTTGTTCTCAGGGCTAAACCTAAGATTTCAATTTGGGGTGAAGAACATCAGGTACGCGGCATCGACATTTTCCCTTAAAAACACCGTTCTGTCTTAAATTTTTCCACCCTCCGTCCTAAAAATGCATGAACTTATTACTTGGAAACCCAGGCATGACGTTTAGCAGTTTTATTTGAAGGACAGGGTCAGGAGACATTAAGTATATGTTTCATCGGACTTTTGTTGATGTTTCTACTACAAATTCACATATACAAGTACAATGTATTTGATATTCGTCCAAAACGCGTTTCATATGATTGCCACCACATGCCAACATCGTGAATGTTTACCACAACCGATAAACAATGTCAACGCTATTGCCAAAAAATACAGTTGTTCGGAAGTTGTATACGTTAAATTTTTTTGAGTCCTTCATCACAATGAAAATTGTCCTTCGCAGCTTACATTTTCCAAAGCGCAGTGCTTCCGTAAAAGGAAGCGTGAGTCGTTTTATCAACTGCACTCTAAAAAATGTGCTTAGTGTTTAAAAACATTTTTTTCTCGTTCAAACGAGTTCTCAATCTCGTTTAGATGACTATATCGTTTCAAGCAACGTTCTTCCCTTGTTTAAACAATTAAGTATCATTATCAACTGATGTTTTAGCACCTGGTCACGTGTGTTCACTGTACCACGTGGGTTAATAAATTCCTCGAGGCCTCTCCACGGAAACCAGAATTCTAAGCTTTCCATCGTCTGTCACGACAAGTAATGAGAGCAACCCGACTTAAACGATGTGGTAACATCCAGGAAATGACTCGTTTCATTATTTGGACGAAGTAGCTGAGTTGTTCAAACGGAAGAGCTCAGTCGATTGAAGGAGATGGTGAGTGATTTCAACGACTTAAAGATACAAAATGTATATCGTCGAATACAGTAGCACGACATCACGTATTACGAAATTGTCTGGCAAAAGACGAATCTACTTTTGTATTTACTGACCAGGGTTCGGCAAAGGAGGAACGAAATTAAAAGCTCCTAGCCTGAAATGAGTGTTTATGTTTATGGTTCGCAAGTTTGAAAATTTAAGTCAGTATACATTTGAAAGTCGATTTCTGAGGAAAACCCACTGAAGAAGCTTTACAGTTCTATTCTGATTTTGTGTAATGACTTTCAAAATATTTTGTATGACATTTTTTACCTCTCGGGTCGAAATTCCTCTGGATTTGGCCAAAGATCCTCATCATGTTGCACTGAATAAGCCGGGATGTGGACCACCAATCCCTTCGGCAGAGTGTACTTGCCGTATGTTACGGTCTCTGCGCATTCCCGGTCGGTTCTGTCATACAAAACAAAGGGAGGGAAAGAAACCAATGGTATTCTTTGTCGTCCAACACAATGATCTTAGCGGAAACAGCTTTGCCAGGAAAGTAATGCCATGCATGAACGCGAGGTGAAGCTTGAAGTTTGGTGGTTATCAGAGTGGTACCTGTGAATCCAAGGGACAGGGGTAAAACGGAGTCTTGTCTTCCAAGAACGACTGTCCAATCCGCTTCCTCAGTAAAAGACTCCTCAAGGCACCCACCCTACCCCAGGGTAGGTAATGTGCCGTTTCTGAAATGCCAGAATAGACGGGGTGGGGTGGGGGAGCAACTAGTGTCCAACGTGCCTCCTTGAGGTGCAACCAGTGGTAACACCAAATAACAAACCTTGTTCATATCGCATTCCCAAAATTGGAAGATTCCGTATCAAGATCGCTGAGGTGCCGCAGTTCTGAGCCATCGCATATACTATTTGGTGTGTTACCAGCCAGCCAGCCAGCCAGAAAACAACCCTCCACATTATATTTGCCTCAGGTATGTCAAGTGACTGTGCTACTAAGTTTACACGGTGACAGGTGGCTGGTCTGTACTAATAATGTCTGAAACAATACAAAACTTTGCTTAACTTTCCGAAAAATGCAAAAGAACTTACGACACGACCGGGGGATAAAGGCGAAAACACTCGTATATCACCATCTCCATATATTTCATTTTGCTCATTGTGTCGTAGTTAATGTCTTCGGGGTTAGGCGCATTCCTGTCGATCTCTTCGATGATTTTGTCCTGAACTTCAGGGCTCAGAGCAAGCTGATAGGCGGTGCATGTCAGGATCGTGGTCGTTGCTTCGTTACCTACGGACAGCTGAAGCACATTCTGTTGGCAAAACGAACAGAAAATCTGAATTCTCCTAGAATTTCCTAGTATTTGTATAATATTAATATCTTCGTAAGAATAAGAGAACAGCCAGTGAGGCACTTTCTGTTTAAAAGGATATTTGTATAACGATTCTTTGAAAGCTTGATCACGTTGGACAAAGAGCTTTTGTCATCCAAAGACGAAATTTGATAAAACCATAACAACCAAACCTGCACGCGCGTAGCTTTAATATAGCTCTGTGTGAAAGCACCATGTACCACAACCGTTATTTGTGTATGCTGTCCTTACACGTTGAGTTTATTGTAGGCCTATCATTGTTTAGAGTATCATATCGGTCCACTTTCTTTCATATTAATTAATATTATTAATTGATTTCTTTCATATTATTAGCTCCAGCATATCGCAATCAAAATGGACCGGCCAAGTGGTTTCTGTATGTTTTCCACACCAAGCATCTCAGTAGAGGCGTAACAGGGGGGGGGTTACCCAGTAGCGAATGCCTGTGCCCCCCACCCCCATTTAAAATCTGTGAATAAGCTCTGTCGAAATGCAGCTGCAGCATTTTTCTTAAGGTACCCCCTTGAAAAAAAAAATGTTTGCACCCCCAGGTGGCTCCACCACAGACGTTTAGCCTTAGTTACGTCAATGCATCTCAAAGTATCTACTGGTCGTGTATACGCTTGCTGAGAACCGTCATTAAACAAAGTAACTTTGGGGTAGGTTTCTGTGACATGAATTGAGATTTCTTTTTGGATCGACTGTAACTGGCCGAGTAGGCCGGGCCGTATTACTAGTCGAATTTACTGAAACATAAAGCCCAAGAAACAAAAAAAATGTCCTTTGAACTGAGCATTAACAAGGTTAATAAAGACACCGAATACATTTACAATTTGAACTACCACAACAAACAAATGATACTACAGCGCGTGCGGTCAAAGTATCATTTACCATTCCTATAAACTCGTTGTAGGTAAGTTTCTTGGGTTTACCAGCCTCTTCTGGAGACTTTTCGCTTCCAGGAACATTTGTGTTTTCGTAGAGCTGCTCCACCAAAGTTATATACTGAAAGTTAACAAGAAGATTAGTTTTAAAAGCAATGGTTTAATACACAATTTACAAAATATAGAATACTCCTAGCCAGGTTGCTGCAGCCTTTCGTGAGTTAAATTTGAAAAAAAAAATGACACACTGAGTCTTTTAAATTCACGTGAATACACTTTGAATTCTCCGTACATAAGCACCGTTGCTATACAGACATCGGGATTCGGGGCAAGCTTTTGCTTAGTGACATACGAGACGCCCTGCAACAGTATCTCAATGGATAAGAAGGGTACAAAGGAACCAGACCATCCCAGATATGGTGGTCACTAAGCAAAAGCTTGCCCTGAATCGGGAGGTATGGCAACAGTGTCTTTTAATCCGGAGAATTCAAGTATCGACAAGAATAAAATATCAAATCAGTGCTCTGAAATACGTGATTGCCGAGCTTTCGGTAACTGAGTAACTTCTTCAGGGCAAGAACTGAATATGCTTGCCTTGAATAAGGTACTCAGCGAAACCTCGGCAATCACGGTTATTAAGGGCACGATTATTCAGGGCAAGCATATTCAGTTCTTGCCCCGAAGAAGGTACTTTGTTACCGAAAGCTCGGCAATCACGTATTTCAGAGCACTGATTTGATATTATATTCTTGTCGATACTTGAATTCCCCGGATATATTTTTTCATATATGAAATTGTGATTGTTTTCTATAGACGAACACGCTCAAATGGCGGCATTTACCAATGTCGCTTGTCATGACGATGTAACCCTTATGATGGACTTTGTGTCCCTTCACTCTAAACACCAGGGTCAGACTAACCCGGAATATGGGTCTCATGGGGCCTTACCCTTTTTTGGGTCATGTATGACCCAAAACAGATCATAATTTGAACCGGAAAAGGGTCAGGACCCATGGGACCTAAATTCCGTGTCAGTCCGACCCAGGTGTTTTTAGAGTGGATATCTTCAAAGTCAGTAATTATACCGTATTCCACTCAGTGTGTTTAAGTACCAACGACGAGGACTTTTATAACGACGGCCTTGTGCACAGCAACTGTCATTACACAAACATTGACTGTTTCGAGTGGTCAGAGCTATATGGAGAGACTTTTGTGCCAACTTCAGACTCTTGAACTAAAATAGTTAATCGTTATGTGTGCAGTACTGCAAGAAGCTACCATTTTAGTTCCATAAATTTAAACAATTATGTCGCAAATCTTCCCATAAATAGCTCAGCGAGTGGCGTACTGACAGGGGCGGATGCAGCAATTTCCCCCGGGGGGGTTAGGCTGGAAATATTTTTAATGTCTCATTTGCGGAAAAGCAGACAAGTAACATGATGAAGCATTAGAAACGTACATGACATACACTGTTTACAATGGTATTGTTGCACTATATTTAATGAAGTTATTTTTAAAAATTATTTTCCCATTTGCCCCTTTTTGCCCAGACCAGACTCGCGCCTTAGTAAGACTAACCTCTCGAGCTGATCCATAGGACATTCTGCTTTCCCGCGGCGAAGCCAAGGGAAACTAAAATGTTCAATGATCACTGAGATATACTGTGGTTTCATTGCACAGCAAGATAAAGGAGTTAGTTTTATCTTACAACAATTTTCCAACACGTTCCCCTTACTCTGCTAATATCTGATTAATTTGATATTGAAATCTACTAGCTTTTTCGGAACTACCTCTTCATGATGAGTAACGCGCAGAGAACAACGCACCCATTGGTTTAATTGCACACAGTGTCGGTGGTCATAGTTCTTTGGTTGCCAAGGGGTACAGTTCGAACGGTATTAGTACAAAATAGCAAAAGACAGCAAATGCTGTACAATATCTGCATAACTTCCTATTATCACTAATTATTATCAGTGGATTGTTGATCACTTGTCACTGAATTGTTCGTTCTATTCTGCGGAACCTGTCGAGCCGAATTTCACTTGACTGGTGTAACGTTCTCATTGTTTATCGGCCGTACTCGGATATTAGGATTTCCTATGAAGACGGCGTCCTTTGAAAGGGATGTATACCCCTATCGACCAAAGATTACGGATGACCACTAGTATTGTGTGGGAATGCATACTGAAATGCGAATTGCGCACATCACAAAATGCTAGCACTGTAGACCTGGATTCCAACACTTTGTAAAGAGGATAAAGTGGTAGTACATTTTTTTTTACAAATTTCTTTTATCTAAATAATTTTTAAATGTATCAGACAATAAATTTGATCCAAATACTTATAAAAGTCAGGATTGCTCAGGTTAGGGAACTCGATTAAGTGAAGACCTCTCACAAGCATGTTTTTACCGGTGAGGGCGCACTTCAACCCGAGGTGGATTATCGTCCATTCGTGGATGGCATGCCTACACTGTCCCTAGGTTGACACTGCTTACCAACCTTATTGGCACCTTTGCCCTCACGCTGTCGTATCCTGTCTCCTCCTTCCAGAGACTGATGAATCACTTTCTTGAAGAACTCAGATGACTCCTTAGAGACAATGTTGGCTCCCATCATTTCAAAAAGTGGGCCCAATGGTGGAAAGAGTACTGCAGATAAAGCAAGAAACTGTAACAGTGAAAATAGATTGTAAAGTTGGATATTTTTAATCGTGTATATCGTAAAGCCGTGCGTTAAATTCTGGAAATAGTTTTTCGGGAAACAAAAACAGAGGGCCCGATGTCTTGGTTACTTTTTTAGACTTTGTCACAGACACACAGGTTCTAGTATATTAGTCAAAACTTTGCAGTAAACATAAATGCTTTCTGGATGTTGCGCAAACGTAAGGTATGGTGCGCAATTGGTACACTGACGTGTACTTTCAAAATGTTGTTTCACAAAGACGTCAACATATTTCAGATATGCAATTCAGTGAAAAATTCTTCCACATGTTTGACACGAATTGTTCATTTGTGTATTAGTTGAATGTAGTAGTACTTGATCTAAAACCATTCTTACTTGGGAAAGGTTTAATTTCTTGAATACAAAAAATACCCTGGATATACGTTGGAGACTTGGTTGTTTGTTCGTGAAAACGAAAATAACGGGAAGTGTAACTTCTCCAGGCAAAGTGGGCAGACAGGTACTACCTCGTGTTTGTTTGTGACATTCATATTTCTGATTATTCAAAAAAGGGCATCACGGTGGAAAAGTACACTACCGATTATCAACATGCAACACCAGAAAGCACTATATAACGTGAATATGCATTACTGATAGTTAGAGTGCATCACTAATTCGTTGATCACATTTAATGCCCTTTGGCGTTTCATAATTGTAATCTGATCGGTCAGTGGATCAGGGGTATGGGTTGGTTCGTGTGTGGTTCAATGGGTCGATGGATCCATCGGTCTGTCGGTCTACCAGCGGATAAGTTGGTGGGTCGAGGGTCTGTCAGTCAGTGGGTAGGTCTACTACTTGCTTTCTTTTGAAACACAAAGAGCTCACTTGGAATCAGCGTGAACAACGTTGGGTTAAAAGCTCTCTCGATCCTAGTAACAAACGGATGGTCGAGATTGGTCTGACACTTGACGTCTAGACCCAGTATAACCGCCGCGCTGGTTTGCATGAAGAAGCCCAGAAAGATCCTCGATTCAAATATAAAAAAATATAGAGTCAGTGCAATGTTTAGTATGCGAGACATGTAAAGGAGTTCAGTTTTGTGACTGTCAATAAACCTCTTTCTTGTTTACCAACGTTTAAATGGTTGCAACATTTTTGCTTTTAACCTGTGTCAAACCCCATCCATTGGAATCATTTGCACTTAATTAAAATGCACGCTTATTGTTGCTAAATTTCATTTTATATTATAAAGACTTTAAAAAGCTTTAAATTTTTAAAGTTGCACGACATTTGAAAAACAAAATAGTGTAAATCATAACTTTGTTCATGACGGTCAGCCTTAATTTGCAAACGTCTGTAGGCAAAAATCTATTCGGTAATAAGAAAGACAATTCACATCGTCTCTGCGTATGTATTTACACCTATTATAAGCGGTTGCTAACGAAAAAGTTAGACACCATGCCTAGGATCCTCCTCGTATTGCTAGATACAGAGCAAAAAGTTAAACAGTCCGCATGTCAACCCTTTGCAAAGTGGCAATCAGTTTGTAGTCCCCGCCCCCTCCCTGCGCACAAAAAATGTATATTTATATTTACATGTACTGGCTATGTACAATGGGGAAGTCCATTCAATGGTTATGCAAATTGGAATAGGCCCCCTATCAGAGAAAACATGTTTTCATGAATATTGACGACAGTTCCCCCAAATCAACAAAGTGGGTTTGGAAAAGGGCGGCTTGTTCTCTTTCGTCACTGTTTGCATGCCATGGCTTTTTAATAAATCTGCTGAGCCTGTGGAATTGTGCGTGGTGAGAAAAGGTGACCTTTGTCCCAAAAATGATATCAGATTTCTTTTACAACCTCATACCTTTAAATATATGAAAATGGAGCACTATAAATAGCACTGCTTCATAATAACTTACATGACTACAAAGAAGATGGCTCTATTTTGGGGGGTAAATACTGGTGTTAAACGTCCGTTTCGGAACGTTCACTGTCTTTGTCCGCTGTTGACGTACATCTCGAACTTCTGCAATTCGCTATTTCTAGTCCCACCATCTGATCGCATTAAGAGTTTGTTCAACTTAAAATCCTCCACAATTGAATGGACCACTCACACACTCACACAAGCACATAATTATCGTGACATTAACAAGTGCATTCCTCAGCATCAAACATTGTCAGTGGTCTGGCTAGCTGTTTGGTACGTTTTGGAGGTGTAGTTCCCCATATTTGTTTTCTTTAAAATACCCCCTTTGTTTGCAGATATCTAGGAAAGTACACAAACCTTCAATTTTGAATCATGCAGCTCCAAGTGGTGTTTACCCAACGTTGAGGGGTACACTTGGTGAAGAAAATTCAGGACAGCAACATTTGTGTAAATGCTACTATCCTGTAATAATAATAAAAAAAAAAATAAGTTCACTTACTTCTTTGCTTCCAGTGGTTTGTTATGAGTGTGAGCCTTCTCTAAGTTTTTAATAAGAGGGTCACAGCAGTCGCTGAATATCCCGACCATCTAATTCAAAACCAAAAAATGAAATGTTATTAAAGAAGAGTAGATGTTGGCAAGTTTATTCAATCATTAGTGCTTCCAATATCACTCCGTTGAGACCACACACACAGGGTGTTCGTTTCATTCCAAAGAAAGTAAAATTATTCAGGTGTTTTGATAATGGAAAAAAAAATGTTCTTGTACCTGTCTTAGTTTGCTTGTTGTGAATGTCGATGTGTTAATGGCGCGGATGTCTTTCCATCGCTGGCCTTTCATGTAAGTTGGAGCCATATTCAATGGGAAACCAAGGGCAGGAATATCCTACACCGTGATCAAATAAAATCCTCTAAGAACTTAAGAAAATAAAATTAGTTTAAACAAAAACAACATCCGCAGCAACAAGAGTAGCACTGGTGAAATCTACATCGATAACAACGCAAAGCTTAAAGTAATATAGACAACGACTATAGCAACAAAACAATGTCAAATCTTAAACAATAACAACAGAACTAGCAGCAGCAGCGCATGCTGTTCAAGCGATATCATTTTCTGATAAAAATAGTTAGCATGTTTTTTCTTCTTGTTTTTTTTTATTTACATGTGCTTACCCAGTGATTCGGAAATTTACTAAAGTCGGTAACCAGAACCTTTTTCACGATGTCTATATCCGACACATAGAGAAGCGGGTCGCGGAATTTGTATATTCTGCACAGAAATGAAAATCAAACTTTTGTATTCATGAGTGCATATCCCGGGAGGATAGGAGTTATATCGCCTTCAGTTTTTGAACATGGGGATCAGTAGGCTGTTGAAGCACCCCCTCCCCATTTTATCATGGTAAGAAAGAAATCAAGGGGGATTGCAATCAATTGTGAAAAACGTGTTGGGCTTGCCAAACAGCCAGAATGTATTCAATAGCAAGCAAAAAGGACGAACAATAGAAAACCCCATGAATAGGTCGAACATATTAGAGACTTTTCAGGAATCGGACAGTATAGACCTTATTCACGGGCTGGCCTCATTGAATTTGAAAGCGGGGTTTACTCTTGATTTTTTTTATTGTTGAAAGCAATGAGACTAGAGCTAATGTGCTTCATGAAGCGCGGATATATCAGACGTGAACAGCTTTAAAGTCTGGAAATGTTGAAGGTGCACACAGGTGACTACTGGCAAATGTCAAGCTTAAACATCGTCATTGCTCCATCTTTGCATGGCTGATATAATGAAATTTCATGACAAATTCGAATCTGTATACTCTGATGAATAGTTTCAAATTCATGATTGAAGACACAGACTTGTACCTTGGCAGATTTTGAAAATTATTGAAAAGGAGGCTTGGAACGCAAGGAAATTGAAACAGTCAATAAAAGACGTTCTGAGAGACTTCTATAGCCTGTTTAATTTGAAATATAAGGCACAATGTCCTGAAATTGAGAAACTTACATAGGCTAAATTTGCTTCAAACTTCACTTCGTTCCTTACCCCACGACTTTTCCGTATTTCTTTATGCATTCTTCACCGAAGTTGTTGTTTCCTTTCTGCAAATATTGAATTTCAAGATTCGTATTAACTGCAATAACAGAGCTGCCGATATTCTTTAGGAGCAATAATTGTGCACTTCGTGATAAAGGGTGCAGACCACTAATTCAAGTGAGAATTTCTAACCAGCTCATTAGCATTAAAAGTGCCTCC
>NW_019091669.1:200427-216085 GCF_001949145.1 Acanthaster planci
TTCCAGACTATTGTTACTTAACACATCCCCCCCCAAAATGTCTGAAAGGAATTCCCCAGATTCCTGCCAGACAATGACCAACACAAAGCGGGGGGGGGTTCTCTCCGTCTCATACCTTGCTGCACATGCTACATACAGTGCATCAAGTGGTTTGGAGAGCCTCCCATTCCCGTCGTGTAGAAACCAATTGGTATTCAGCTAGAGCCTACCCGGTACTAGACCCACATGAACAATAAACATTTGGTGGGGAGTCATTGACGCCTTTTGGATGGAGGTGGATGGGACTTGACAGCTGCAAGCAGTAGAGACGGGTCCGGGGGGGTGGGTGGGTGGGGGCACAGTCCCCCCACCAAAAATAAATAGGCCCTAAATAACAAGAGGGAAAAAAGAGGGAAGGGGAGGGAGGAATCCAGCCACATGAATGTGACAACGGCGTAAAAAAACAATAGTTTTGTTTCCTGTATCCCTGCCTCCATGGCCGCAACCCTAAAAGTTTAGCTCAGGCCCCCTTTTGGAAAACCCTGGACCCCAAATATCGTGTCTATAAAATTTTTTAACACTGCGAAACAATACCTCCCAGCAAGAGGAGTTCCTACCTTGACAATGGCCTGTCTCCTGAAAAGGTAAATGGTCGGTATTAAATGAGTTCTTATGTCAGTGGGCAAAAAGGGGGGGGGTTCAACTCAGGACTAATTCGTCTCGAACCGTTAACGCGCGTAAGTCAAATGAAGCACGGCTATTAGTCAAAGTTTTTATTTTTTATATCCAATTCTTTTAAAATTAAATTCAGGAACAAATTGCTTGCTATTGTAACAAGGCAAACTATATTGGTAACACATTGAATCCCCCTCTTTAAAGGGGTGGAGTCTACCACAGCGCTAGTCTACAAGTTTCACAGTAAGCGAGAACTGATTCTGTGGTGATACAAATTGATTGATTTGCCTTTTGTTTGAAAGACTGTGTTTTGTGTTATGTATTATCGTTTGTCGCCAGGGGACGAACGTTGTGGTATGCAAGCCATTGCCATCGTAAAATAGAGAGTCACAATATTGCATTAAACAATTGGAAAATTTTGTCAGACTCAACCTGTCAGGAACCAAGACGTGGACTGGACACTTGAAAAAATGTTAAACAAAAATATGGTCGGCCAAACAGACAGAAGAAATTCTCAACAAATTTTAAGCTTGAAAAATGAACGTAAACACCAACTTAAAATCCGTAACTGATATACTCACCAATTACAAAAATAGCACCTTAAAACCAGCAAAGAAAATTCGAAAATCTGAGCCCTGCACCCTTTATTTTCCTATTCCGTCTAAACTTTGCAATCGTTTAGCCTGTAAGTCCCACGGTTGAAAATTGTATTCTTACTTGAGGCTAATACAGTACCATTTAGCTCCAACAAATGTATGGATTTCAATGTTGAAGAGGGGAAACAAAAAGCTTTTATAATTTGTTTTCATGGAAAAAAATAATAAAAACAGAATAAATGGGTTCCATGCTATTCATTATCACGCCTAGTGCAATTGCAGATCACGTCCACAAAATTGGAATCCAAACTTTGATCTTGAACCGTAAAAATGTTTTATTGACTTCTAAACAGACAGACAAAAAAAAACAAAAAAACATGAGCAGCTATTGTTCGGGAATCTTTTACCCAGTTGGAATTGTTTGCCGAACTGTTTGCAGGTCAAGCCCCGTGCTAAAAATAGGACACGCGGTTGCAATTTGTCACATAAGTTCTGACTGCTGGGTCTGCATATCAAATTCCGCGGCCTTATTACCACAAAGTTTTAGTTTTGATTTATCTTCAAACCAACCTCAAAGTACAAGCGGCGCTTGCTTCAATCAGACTGACCACTGATCTTTTGTGATAGACTAATACAAGTCAGACCTGCTAGACAACTTGAATGCATTATTTCAACTGTTTATTAGTCGAATAATCTATTCCACTTACCGTGAGCCATTCATGGACATTACCGATTATTGGGTAATATGGGGCCACAGGAATCCCCAACCTCTGGAAATACTGATGGCACCACCAGTCATATCTGTGGATAAAAGTGATTAAGCTTCTTCAGTGGCTTGGGCATGGTGACCCTGATGTCTGTATCCTGAGGGTCAATATTTCTAGGCTGCTTCTTGCAGGACCCTCAATAAAACATTTCCCTGAAGCGAGTAAAATCGAGACAAAATCCCTCAACTTGATGATCCGTCTCAAATGTCACCGACTCTGCATGCGTGTAGAAGTCGTTTTAACTTATTTTGACGGGGTTTACCATTTCTTCCTGTTGTCAAATACATAATACACATAGATGAGAGTAATGTGTACCGATATATTTTATACATAATGTCTTCGAGTGCTACACACGAAAAAAGTCGCGAAAAGGTTTTTTTGGTGATACCTCCCAGGCTCCAGGATTAGCTATAGCTGTCCACATACACCCTCACTTTTGTCCACCCACTCACAGGCATGAATTTGCACCTCTCAAGGAGGTGGCCTCATGTAGGGGCCTACATGAGAAAACTGATTCCAATATCACCTTATATAAGTACCAGGTTGATATTTTTATTACATATTCGAGTGTGGTCGGCTAGGCTCCAGCCGACACGGAATCCTAAAATGGAATGGTCACAGAGCAAGCAAACTCCTGGACATACATCTACAAAGTCAGCAAAATCCAACTCTCCAAAATCCCACGGCCCAAATTTTCCCGATTTGTGCTTAAAATGTTAGTGTGCCAGAATATGGTTCCGTTTTGCCAGATCTTTTGCATGGAATCGAGAGCGGGGAAGTGGCTGCTCGTTGGGTTTTCTTCCTACAAACAATTACCTGCTCCTCTAAACAGATTTCCTGAGTTGAGCAACGTTTTCAAGGTGAATAAGACAGTAGGACAATCATTTTTGCCGGCCATGACGATTTCCACCTTAATCAGCGAAATAATTAAGCGGTCATGAATTAAATAAACACGAGGATACCTCATAATGCATCGATGCCTTCGAAAAAGACTTCTTATGCACTACTGTCAATAAATCGTCACTGGATAACTTATTATGTGGAGCCGTTTAGTTTCAAGTGAGAAAAAACACACACAAAAAACGAAACAAAAACAGCAACACATCAAATAAGAGTAGTTTAAGAATTCTTGCTCTTGAACTAAAAGACTTACACCAAAAAGATCAAAATGGCACCCACAAAAAGTGACCATGTGGGGAAAAATGCGTCCCCGAGTATCCACAGAGACATGACGCAGAATCGACAGCCCAAGTAGAGTCGCTCGCTGGAAACCTGCACTGAACTATGTAAAATTCCCGGGTCTGTTGGCAGAATATGAGTCTTGAACGTCTGATGCCCTTTATTCTGTGCCCAAGTTGTCACGTGATTCAATATCTGGCCGTTATCAGTTTGCGCTTGAGCACTTTTCGCGATCCGGTACCAGCACCATCTGTGCACGTACGACAGTATGGCTGTTTTTTTATTAATTTTCTTAATTATAAGACTACCTGGGGATACACCCTGCACTTTCCTATGGGAAAATCGTTTTATTGCCAGCCATGGGAGGAGGGTCTAAATGTGGGACTTAACTTCCCTGAGGAGCCAACCGTAAGGGTGTGCGTATTCAATAAACTGTTTTCTAAAATCATATGCAGACGACTTGCTCTTGTAACCATTTGAGAAAGAACAGAATCTTACATTATCCCTGTAGTTTTCCAAAACTGTGAGATTGCGATTTTAAACAGGGTGTTCTCTTCGTCACACTTTTCACGACTGTTTTATACGAGTGTAAAAGATATACAGACCACTGTCTGCCCCCCACGCTCCCCGAGGAGAAAAAAACAAACGCTAATTGTTTCGAGTTGTTCAAGTGATGCATCAGATATCCCCAATGTAGTATTCTGCGCACCCTCAGTTGTTGCCTTTGTACAAATAGAACACTGTAACACCAGAACCTTATAATAACAAGCCGTGCCTGGTTGCATTTTTTACACAATACCGTGGGGGTTGCTGGCCTTTTAGAAAGGCTAAAATCATGGCGTCGGAGGTTTATTTCATTTTGAAAGGGAAGTAAAGTTTAACATGGCAACAAAGGAAACCCCCACGAGGAGTGTAGACTAGACTCCATTCAAGACTGGCAACAGAACCATTTCCCATTGGAGAGAACATGGTGTATTCCCAAACTGTTGCTATAAGAATATAATGCCATTTAGTCGTCACCGTTTTCAAGCGTGCAGAATACCAAATGCATTTGTTTTATTTAAGAATACAGTCTTAAAAATCAAGGAATGTACCTCGATGGATATAATCTGCTTTGTTTTTTTGCTACATACCTCAAAAGTTTAACGTGCTGTGCTCTCCACATGGCCGCCATTCCCGTCAATGTACCTATGACATCTTCGTAACATGTCTGTAAAAGTATGTTGTATATCTCCTTTGGGGGAAATGGTAAAGCATCATTTCGGAACTAGCGTTTGTTACTCCAGATTTGCGTCATGTACATGTAATAGTCCATGTAGCCAGCAGCGTTTTGGGTAGTCTTTAGTTATCTGGTAGTCTTGTGGTTTGTTTTGTCTCTCGCAGCAGTATTGATAAAAGTCCTGGATGGGAAAATTAAGGGTGGTAACACAAAATAAAATTACAAATCCAGGTGCTGTACAAAAGTTGCTAAGGAGTTGTTTTGCCAACTGGAAGGGAAAAAAAATGTGATTTGGATGTGTGAGGGCGTTGGATGAATCGGGGTTTAGACCATATCAGATCTCGATAGAAGACAGACGTACGTGTTTACTTAATGATCGCTTAAGTCTCAGCCACCAGGCGTAGCAAACTACAGCGGGCTATGTTTTCAGTGATCTGTCAAAAGACTGCACTTCAAAATAAGTGCTTGATTTATCAAGATATCTTGTGAGCATTTTGACTCTGTAAAAAACACCAAAGAAAGAAATTCAGCAGTTCTGTCATCCCAACAACCGTAAGTGTTAATTTTGAATTTATCTGATGTTATAAGAGTTTGAAACACTGAATTTATGGGCTTAACAAAAGTGGATTGATTTAAGAAATTGTCAGTTTTAATGATGCAGAAGGTTAAACTGTGGACTGTCGATTATTGGACTATAACTGTACACCGACATTTGAATTTACTGAGTTAATAAGAGGAGCTATAAAAAGGAAGTATTGAACATAAAGTGTTCTTTTGATAATTACCAAACATTTGAACAAAATTTGTCATGTGGAGTATGGTTAATTTAAATGCTTTTAACTACCAGATGGTTTGAAGTTGAGGGACCAAACCCAAGATACAGAGATTTTGTGGGGCTCAAGGTACACATACCAAAGAGGACCCAACCCAGAGTTCACCAAAGAGGCCGTAGGACACCCGGAGGCTGTAGTGTTTCCAAGGATCGTGCCAGATTCTAACGCGGTCCCTATATCCTTATTGCATCCAGATGCCTTACTACAGAGAATTACATAACCTAAAATTGTAATAAAGACAGCTTAATACTAATCCTGAATGAGGTCTTTAATCCTTAATAATTGCCTGCAGGTGACATGACAAATGAGAAAGTGAAGACTAATTATTTTCTTTAATCGGATGAAAATTACCCACTGACGAGATAGAGTAAATACGTGTAAATTTATGTAAATACACGTAGACTTTTGAGAACTAAGTAGAAATTCTCTGGTGTTTCCTTTTGTTGTTGGGTGGTAAATATATTTATTGTAGACAGAAGAGACAAACAGTTTGGGAAATACCCAACAATGTCCCTTACTGCTTGAATGATCATTTCAGGGTCTTGATGGGGAATATTGACTTCTTCCATCACTCTTGCACGTAACTCCTGAACATTGGCTAGGGGTGCACTGAAAATTTTGTTCTGCTCTTCTGCACCCCATAAAAAAAAATTGCATGCTGTCAAATCCACCGGAGGTGGCGGCCATGGTTGCGCCTTCAAATATGCAAACATATCACAGTGCCGATTTCAGCATCTTCAACATCAGTCTAGTTTGTTCAATCATCTGTGTCCATAGCATCACGAGCTGTTTACCATTGCGAGGAGGGCGTTTTGCCCTTTCGGGAGATATATTTCTCTTCCCCATAATTACATGAAGTAGTTTCGCCCTACAGTATTTTTTATCTCGGTATACCTTTTATGTGGACACCGTGTATATGATATTGAAATCGGAAAAAATCACTTTTGACACGTGTGGCTCTTCATAAAAGCGGTCAGATAGCGTCCACTATGTCTTGGTGCATAATCTGCTTACACGATCATTTTGAACTGTTAGTGACCTTATGCCACGCTTAACCTTGCAGATAAGCAGAGGGTAAATTTCCAACGTGACCAATGGTGGTGGTTGGGGGGGGGGCTACATGTGTGTGCAGTAATCTGTGCACCTCTTCAAATCGAAGAATATGTATGTGTGGAAATTGTATCAAAGAAAAATCTTCGCATTTTCCTCTATCTAATAGGAATTATTTAATTTTGCAAGTCACCTGACTCCTATGTGCCTCTCTCCACCCAGGAGCAAATGGTTATCTGTAAGGGCAGACACAGTAATGTTTAGCCGTTTGCGCCGAAATGGCAGCACCGGGCCAGTATACTCCCCAGGGAGCTGAGATAGTTTGATGACTGTTCAGATGATGTGTGAGCCCAATTTGCAGGGATAATGTTAATACCAGAGCCATGAGCGCCTTTGTCGTGGATACTGGCGCTTTACAAATGCTCTTATTTTAATATTATTATTGTTGTTGTTAATAATACCGGTAGAAGTTGTAATGAAAACAATAGTAATGTTGATTTATATAGCGCCTAATCCATTTAAAATCAATGCTCGTAGGCGCTTTACAATCAGCCAGCGTTGCAATCACAAAAAGAATAACTAAAAAAAATGAAAATATCAAATGTAAATGTGGCCATGCATCACAGAACAGCAGAAAAAGTAAAAGCTCACCGATAAAAATCACAAGACCAAGACTAGAAGAAATTAACTACAAAATTGCATTAAAAAAGCAACAAAAACCTATTGATATGCCTCACAGAACAGAAAAGAACCTCCCCCATAAAAAATGGTAACACATGTAGTTAAAAGGATAACAAAGATCAATAGCAATAATAGTAGTAGTAGTCTCAGCCGCACTAAAATCGATGCTTGTATCTGGAAGACCCGTTACATTTGGCTTTATGATTCGAAATAATGCCAAAATATCTGTAATGAACCAAGATACATGCCAACCTACATCCCTTTCGTGGAATTTAATCTACGAACTATTCAGGAGCAATGTGTATCACATGGAATTTTGGCAACCTTAGCTCCAGGTTTTTCAATACAAACAGTTGGTCTTTTAAAGAAATCAATGTTGGGTGCAAGACATAATTAGCCTTCTTTTGGCACCACACGTACGTAGACATCTTGAGGTTCCAGCATAGTCATCTTCTTCATCGTCAGAGGGATCTGTGTGGAAACAGAAAGCTTGTTTTAATTAAGGCGACTTGGTCCAGTTGGCATGCAGGCCAAGGTGGGGTGGGGTCGTATTTTCATAGTGGCCCCTTTAGAGTGTGGCTTGTTTGGTCTCTTTACCAAGAAATATTCGGCTTCAAAGTTTGCCTTTTTCTCAAAGCTTGGAATACCAGGCACAGCCCCAGTGGCGTTGTGCTGGGATCCCACGTCATCATCTCTCACCAACCCTAGCAAACTACAGGCCTACATAGGGACGTAGGGTCCATGAAATAGACTGAAAAACGATTCCTTGTTCCGAGAGAGACCCTCTGTTCCATTTCTTGTGGAGGTTCGAGGAGTGACACTGAAAATTGTAAATGTGTTCACTCTTCAGTTGCTGTATCTATGAGGGCTTCCCTTCTTTCGGAAAAGCGGAAACTTGTAAATCATCTAGAGAACGTAGTGTCATATCGTCACCGCTTTTAGAAAGAGCTACACTTGTTGAAAGTAGCATTTGTTTCGATTTTGATTACATTCATGTTGTTTTGGGAAAATATCTCGATAAGTGCATTTTGCGTTTTAAGGAGAGACAAAAATCTTACTACCCTTCGCACAGGTACTAAATTTATGGACTAGAAAGGCCGAAAAGTAGGTCAAGTAAGATTTTTGTTTTCAAGAAGAGCCACACGTCTTTGCTACGTGAGCACGTGTGCCCCTTCCCTATGAGAAAATCCATTGCGCAGAAGGGGAGAAAGTAGGAAAACGCGGATTTTCGACTTTACGAACGGGCGTGCATCTTCACTAATTGATTTTGGCTCATTAAACACTGTGTTCATTTTATTAACTGGTGTAGGCAAAAGTTTATCTTTCAAAGAGGCATTTGAGTTTTTTAAATGCATAAAATCATTATTACATATTTGTATTTTTGCAGGTTTTAAAGAGGAAAGGTTCCTTGGATGATTTCTCGAAAACAGTTTTTCTTCAAAATCTACCTGTTTGGCTCTTCGTGACGACGGTGACGATGTATTAAGACGAGTCATACGGAAGATGAGTGCAAAAACCACAAACAGTTTACCCAGATGTACTTACCTGCGTGTACCCTTGTACACCTGTGGGGCTGAAGGGCTTGTTCCCCTTTGCGACCGGCGGTCTCCACGGACGACTGCCCGTATCGAACGACAGTCAGAAATTAATGCCAGCAGCATGCATAAAGGCAAATAATTCAACTCACCGGTGTCTCGGAGCAGGTTTCGAAGCGGTACTTCTGCAGGATTCGAGTCAAGACGACCTTTATCAGGATTGTGATGAATTTGACGGCGACACAGATCCGAGGACCACCGCCAAAGGGAAGCCATGCCACCGGTTCGATGGAAGCCTTATTTTCAGGGCTAAACCTGGGATTTGAAATTTGGGCCTATTTCAATAAATTTCTTTTAAACGCGTGCATCCATCTCAACCCTTCCCGTGCTTGTGGTGAACACGAAACCGTCACCTAAAGGTTGGGCAGATAGTTATGGCGTCTGGAAACCTGTCTGAGCCTGACGTGGCACCGTGTGTATGAACTATCTATCTTAATTATTACATGGACTTATAGTACTCGAGTGTTACCTCTCTGGATGGAATTTCTCTGGATCTGGCCAAACGTCTTCGTCATGTTGCACCGAATAAGCCGGGATATGGACCACCAGTCCCTTCGGCAGAGTGTACTTGCCATACGTCACAGTCTCCAAACATTCGCGGTCGGTTCTGTCAGATCAAAGCACAGGTCAATATTGTGACTGCTTAAAAGACGGATGTCAAGCGTCGGCCAAGACACTTGGGAGGAGTAACGAACCACTCCATGGTCGTGTCTTTTCATGAACATACCTCACATTGAACCCTGTTACGGCCTTTAGGCAATTTGGCAATTTGCTTCACAAGGTTTCGTTTTAACATTACCACAGCCAATAAACACCAGTTAATGAGCAGATTGGAACGCATCATTGGTCGATTTCATCTGGGAAGTAAATATGACACCCAAGCGACGTCATCTCGGTGGGTATCCAGCTCGCCACCGCACGGTATAGTTTTCTATACCGTGCTTGAGCCCGCTTCACTGACATGTAATGTGCGGTATGAAAGCTTAACTGAACCAGTCTGCTGCAGTCCTTGCCCTGACTCGCAGAGTTCTGCTGCTGAAAATCAAATTGTATGTTGGCCTCAGATTTTTTATTTTTTAAAATTTGCTTATGAATATTTGTATGAGATGTAGTAAAACAAATACAGCATGGCTTATTGCTGGAAAATGTGAACTACTGAGCCTTTGGTGCATTTATGCATATGCTGTATTTAAATGCTGTATTTATATAAGCTGTTTTGTCGTAAAGTGTTCACTTGAAGGAAAATATGTTGTTGTGGGCTTCAAGACATATGACTGTTTGGGACCAGTGAAATGAATATAGGATTAGTTTTAACGTGATGCAAAAACGTCCGGTGCATTGTTCCTCCCTATGGCTGGCTGTCACCACAAAGGCAAACGAATGACTAATTTTCTTATGTAACGTCAATATACGAAATAAAAACATTATACATCAAAACATGTTCAATGAAAATAAGACTATTCATTTTTCAAGAAATGGAGTAAATGTCTACTTTGAAGTAAAATCCGACACCAAGGGAAACATTTCTCGAAGCACTAGTTGCCTACACATATACACGTAGGCAATATGAGAATGGTCTTTCAGTCAATCCACCATTAACAGACTGTAAGTACCGCTCCAAGCTTCTAATGAAGGGAAGAGAACTTACGACACGACGGGGGGGTACAGACGAAAACACTCGTATATCACCATCTCCGTATATTTCATTTTGCTCATTGTGTCGTAGTTAATGTCTTCGGGGTTAGGAGCATTCCTATCGATCTCTTCAATCAGTTTGTCCTGGACTTCTGGGCTCAGAGCAAGCTGATAGGCGGTGCATGTCAGGATCGTGGATGTTGCTTCGTTATTTGCAGTAAGCTGAAGAACACACTGGTGGAAAGAGAGGCAGGCGCTCACTGGTGTGCTATCCCAACCCTTTCTCTTTAAGAGGGAAGCTACATCAGTAGCTGTAGGACATGTACTGAAATTTTATTCCAATGCCTGGTTAGCTGGTTTTTGGTTAACTGCTTTGAGAAAAAAGCGAGTAAATCAAGGCGGTTTTTTTTTTAATTGGAGATCTTGCTCTTTATTTGGTACAAAATACATGAACGACAGGGTAATCTAAACGAGCAAGCATGACAGGTGTTTTGCCCTCCAAAAAGAGCAGTCTTCTACGGCCAAAAGCAAGCACTAAATTAACCTTGGAGTAATATGCCTCTCACTGTGTGGCACTTCATTATCAAGCAGTGAAGTTACTGCAGAGGATGGGCCCGTGTCCATGACAAAATAAGTATATGCATGTCTAATTATTCTCAGTTGACTATAATTATGGACTAGATCAAGTCATCTCTGGAAACCCAGAAGGGTGAACTTCTGGAAATCTTATTTTTTGTTGATGGAAATCCACTCGATGTTCAGCTCGGACGCGGAACGAGTTTAGACCATACCATTATGCTTCGAGATTAAACATGAGATCAGAACATTTACATTAACACGCCCCTTTTCATAAAGGCAATGAACTGATCCACTCGCTCTCTTATTTATATCTCAAACTTATATTACTTTTGTTTCAGTTGAAAATGCGTTATGTAAATTTCCGCGAGTGTGTTTTGTTGGTTTCAGTATTACTTGTTTAATCCGACTCCTATAGAATATCAGTACACATCAACAAAAATCGGCCCCCGTTAACAGATACGGTCTTTTAAAACGAAACGAATTACTAAACGATGGCTCGCTGACAAATGTTAAGAAAAGAACAGAAATTCAGTTTTCTCGAAGATAACAGTCCTCGGGGTGGAATGTTTTTTTATAGAGGTTGTGATTACCTTTCTTTCAAGTGATTTATTCAAGGGTTATTCAGCAGTCCCAGGTGGTTTTACACTTGAAGTAACCTACATTTAAAATTATGTACATTTTTTATTTAAAAAACGACCAAACCATACAACTCACTCTCTCAATTTTGAGGTGCAAAGATTACAATCCTTCAAACTAGGGATAAAACAAGATTGAGTTACATTTGCATATGAATGTACACAACAATATCGAGTTTTCACTCGAATTTTCCTTTGAATTGGATCTCTGTCAAACATCAAACTAAATTTAGAGCTAAGCTACCCCTTAGTTTTATTTTGTTGGAAATACAAGAGTTGCAATTTCTAGGTATACTAGATTCCTTTGGACTTTTTAATGAGTCATTTTGGAACCTCACCAACCTCCATGAGAGAAATATATAACTGATAATATCACAAGTTTTGCACACACTGCCTCCTTGGAAAAACATTCAATTCTTCTCCCGTTCAATGCTCAGGTATGAGGTTTGTTTGCAGAATGGTTCATTTGGAACAATTACTTGCTACAGGACTTGTACAGCTAGCCTCTCCCTTTAGATTAAGAGATATAGTTCCTATCAGTAATATTTTACCCTTTTATAGTGAACGTGATGACTTACCGCGGCAAAAAACTCCTCATAGGTGAGTCTCTTCGGTTTACCAGTCTCCTCGGGAATTGGAAGGTTGGCTGGAAGGTCTGTGTGTCGGTAAAGTTCTTCAACAATGGCGGTGTACTGTACGTTAAATAAAACTGGTGCGATAGCCTGTTTTGCAAATATGAATGGTACTTTCTGAAGTACCAGAAAAATACTAAAAATTTCAAACTGAGACCCCGCTGAGAAGGCTCTGACGTATTTAACTGGAAAAGGTAGCCCTTAAAGTTGCCAGTTTTCTTCATTAAAAGTGCCCAACAACTCTCTTGTGCTGTCAATTTTGTTTAGAGCAAAAAGTTCGCTCCTGTCAAAAAGTTTCATCCCCTTCAAGGAAGGTGGTAATACTGCTTGTAAAATTGTGTCGCTTTCCAGTCTTCAAAATAGAAATTCAACAGGACTATGAGGCAGCCACTTGCTCAATCTCTAAAAAATACACCACTGTTAAAATGGTAATTAAGGAATTCAGATTGGGGAGCTAGTGGCATCACGTTTTAGGCAGCTCACTGACAGATATGTAGCACTGGACACGAGTCTGCCGTTACCTCAAATACAAAGCATAATATGTCTATGCGGAGGCCAGGGTCCAATAATGAAAATATCGTGTTGGGTTCTGACGCTGGAGTAACTTCCCATTATATTTTGGTTGTGCTAACCTTGTTGAGACCGTTGCCTCCCCCACACTGTCGAATCATGTCTCCTCCTTCAAGAGACTGATGGATAACTTTTTTGAAGAATGCAACAGACTCCTTGGGGATGATATTGGCTCCCATCAGTTCAAAAAGTGGGCCCAGCCACGGAAAGAGTACTAAAGGTTGAACAGAAGATTTAGAGGGAAAGATATAGAAGAAGAAAAATACCAAAAACAAACAGGAAACATTGAGGCAACATCAACTGGCCACACCAAGATGGAGAGGGGGATTTTGTTTTATCTGGTTGCCAATTAATTGATACCCCATTCCCCGGGATTTAAGTCCACGATATCAAGTAAATGGGAGAGAGCTGATTATCTACTTAGTCGGTATGTAGATTGGGTTTTCAGTCCAGATCTGATCCCACACGTTTCCCTTGTATTTCATGGTGGTATCATCGCCCAACATTAAAACTGACTTCGTTGTCTTGTCTCTCTACGTTTCCTCGGACCACTCTGCCTGTGCACGTTGAAGGAACCCTGGGTGTTATTCATATAAAAACATTCAAATAAAGTTTGACCAGCGAATTAAAAAAGGGAACTTTGCTTGGTTGATTGGCAAAAAAGGCACCCTTTCATCATTCCTAATGGTATTATTTTTGACATTCTTTCAACTCTCAACACATGCATGTATTTTCGTTGGATATCTGAAATGCTTTTATTTTAGGTTATAGGCATATCCACTTATTGCACGTCCAATTTTATATCTCCAGTTGAAAATGTTAAACTCGTTTTGGTCAACTAGACAACAAAATATTAACTGGGCTTCTTATTCAGTTCCCTTCTAATTTGATATTTGGTTGACGTCAAATTGAAGTGTCCAAAAATATGCCTCATTTTAGCATCAACGTTTAAGGGTTGTACTGGGTGTCACGTTTGTACCACGAACAGTCTGGAAGACAGAGAAGTACGGTTAAATATGTAAATACGGGTGCTAAGGACATTTACTACTCGCCCAACTTTGACCTCTCGGTAATCACAGCAAAAGGGAAACGTTGCCCCGCTCAGAATATTTCTGCATAGAAATACCAAAACTATAATTTGGGTTTATAAGACATAGCTGAAAGATATTAGTTAATTTTGCAATAAAACCAATCGTAATTTATTGCCCGATGTTGTCATCATCGGGTCGTGTATTACGCACATCTGAGGCCCAGGCCATCGTACCCTGAATTATGTGGACTTCTTTTGCACACCCTGTACACCCTAATGGTTTTCTTTATACTCATTGTTAACTCTTTGACATGTAGCCACCACTGACGTGCCGCCCTCATTTTGGAGCAGCTACACACGCAACACGCTGCTCTTCAATTATGAGGCAAATGAGCTGGAATCAAACGAAGGCGTCTAGATACACTGAAAACAGACAGGCGTTAACTCGATATGGTCAGTGTATCTACCAGTCACCCATACCAGGAATCTTTAGTGCAGAACTGAGCATTTGTAAAAGTAAGTTCGACGGCTCCGGAATACAGTGGAGGGAACAAAAGATATCCCCTCACTTTAAACTTGTGGGCGGCGGGCGTATCCAGTGTTCCCCACCGATCGACGCCCATGTAATATGTTTTTGTTTCGCTTGGAAAATCGACTGATTCAAAGAAATCAAGATAATGCCACATTTAAGTGATGGTGAAGTAATTCCTATAACAGAACCTGGTTTAATGACATTGACCTTAAATGTAGCTGTAACTGGTAGTACACTCACCAACTCTCATTTTCAATATCTTTGTTGTTGTAATTTTTTTCTTTCTTTTTCATTTTTACTCGTGGCACACTTCATTATTTACCTTCTGGACATTAGTTTTGTGTTTTGGTTTGTATTTTGTTATGTGTTCCACAGTTGTCCCATAAAGTATACTGGGTTTAATATACACATATGTGTATAAAATAATAATAATAATAATAATACAACTAAAATAAAACAAAATTTTAAAAAACTACGAACTTACTCGGGATCAGTGTGAACAAAGAAGGGCTGAATGCTCCCTGGATCCGTCTCACAAACGGATGGTCAAGGTTTGTCTGACACGAAATGTCCAAACCAAGAAAAATCGCCGAAATGTTTTGTAGGGCGTAACCAAGAAAGACCCTTTATTAAACATAATAAAAAGACCAGTTGAATATTTTAGTATTACGCTAGACATGCAAAGGATTAGCAGTCAAGACTGTCGATGGGCAACCTATAGCACGTACACATAATGGTGTCATTTGTCATGGATTCCATGCATGCGCATGTAACATTAGTACCACGCGTTTACCTGGCAACATGCCCTAACAGTAAGGAATTCCATATCTGCCGTCGTGCGCCGTCCGTCGTGCGTCGTCCGTCGTGCTTTGCCCGTCACCCATCGTGCGTCACCTATGGTGTTTTTGTGTCACGATTGCGCAGTGGTATTTTTAACTTTGACCCTTGATCGTTTCACACGTAGATGTCCTTGTTCGATCCATCCACCATGCCTGACTCTCATTTTAGCAATAGAACTAGAAGATATACATGTAGGCCTATTCGTTTTTGGCAGTTGCGCCAAACTCCAATTGAAAGAAGAAATAATATCCTGACATCGGCTAAGTAACGTGTTTATGAAATAACACCATTTTAGTCACATAAATAAATCAACAAAATAGACTTTTGTTACGGTAGATTGTTTTTCTCGATAACTTAATTACTCTAGACGTAACTTTACTCGTTAACAGCCAGCTTTTAGGGCTATAGCCTATGTGACATTTCTGTCTGTCCCTGCGCGATATCCCACAGAACAGAATGTAAATAATAGATTATTTACAATGTTTGATTCCCAATACTTTTCATTAGAGACGAACTGATTCAACATTATTTTGAGGGCGGGTATACCTATGATGAAATCTGCTGTACACTCCAAATTAGACATGACTTTATTTGCAGGTTGGCTCACAGAAGTCTTTTAAACAGTATGCGT